>PVKA01044689.1:0-16014 GCA_004027165.1 Ctenomys sociabilis | reverse complement strand
ATCTTGGGAGGCTGAAACAGGCAGATCATTATGAGTCTGATCTAGTAATGAGACCCTGAAAACCCTATAGACCCTTCTCTAAAAATACAAAAAAAAAAAAAAAAAAAAGATATGCAGTTTGTCAATATTTAAGGGGGCTTGTGAGAACTAGCACTACACATTACAAAGTTTGTACTCTTCATTCAAAAAGCTCTTATGAAAGACCTATTATGCTATGTACCAAGCTACACACGGTGATAAAAAGATGAATACAGGATGCCTTGTACTGTAATGATATAGGCCACTGTGGGAGAAAATGCCTAAGAAAATGGTTAAATAAAATACATATATTAACCTAAAAGAAAGAAAAAATAAAGCTTTGACAAAGATGACATTTGGACTGACTCCTGGAAAAAGTGTTGGACTATGTTTACAACCTAAATCAAATTTCCCACCTCTGTATTTATGAGACGCATGCTTTGCTACCCCAAAAGAGTGAGCAGCACTTGTTCCGTTCCTTGCCCAGCTTGCAGCACTCTTCCTCCGGCTTCAAGCCACCTTTGTTGGACCTTGGGATCCCACGGGAGCATCAGAGCTAACAAAACAAGGAAGCCAAGCACAGCCCTGCCTGCTCAATAGGCAAAACATATGTACGACGACATTTAGAAGTGCTGAATGTCTCAGGGTCAAGGAAAAGAAATTTAAGGAGGATAAGTTCCCTCAGAAAGTCACTGTAGGAGCTGAGGAGATGGCTCAGCAGAATAAGGACTTCCCTGGAAAGCACAAGGACCTGAGTTCAAACCCCAGTTCCACCACAAAAAAAAAAAAGTCATTGTAATAACCTAAAAGTAAATTCTCGAAACCTGAAGTCTTCAAAACAGATAGAGGGGGCTGGAATACAGCTGAGGGGCACAAGTGGGTTGCCCTGAGGATTGCCGCTACCAAAAAGAGAGCGAGAGAAGCTTTGGTAAATGAGATCATTGGTTCAAAAGAGTAAATCCCAGTAGTGGTACAGAAATCATTTTCCTAAAACAATGACATCTGGAAAAATTTTTTCTCCAGCACCCTGCAAAATAATTTTCTTTAGGCCCATCAGTCAAGCTCTGAAAGAAAACAGCTTTCAACCCAGGTTAATATTCCCTGAAAACCTATCCTTCAAAATTTTTGGAAAAATATGGACATTCCTTGACCAAAATTTAAAAAAAAAAACTTAAGAAATTCATGACCAGCAAACCAACACTCCAAAAAAATTCTCAAGTACATCCTAGATAAAGATAATGAAGCCAAAAATGTCCAAAAGTCTCCTGAATTAATGCACCAAGCAGCATGAACAATTAAGCAAAAGGGAAAAATAAAGGCAGCAACAACCAAAAATTAATGCAGCAACAAAAATAAGTCATTGTCTTTCAGTGGTAGCGCTTGCCTCTGAAGAGTAATGGTGTTTCCTCCCAGTGAGGAGATACAGATTGGCAGGCTGCACCAAAGACACAAAATTCAACCATTTGCTGCATACAGGAGGTGTATCTAATCCGAAAAGAAATTCAGAGATAAAAATCGAAGGATGAAAAACAACATTTTATGCTCTGGGATCCCAAAACAAGCAAGAGTATTATCTTATTTTCGTAAAAAAAAAAAAAAATTGGACTTCCAGCCAAACATGATCTCAAGAAGCAATGAAGGCCACTACACTTCAGTTAAGCAAACAACTCATGAGCAAGAGATAACAACTGAGGGCTAGCCAGATAGCTCAGCAGACTAAATCACCTGCTTAAGGCAGACCCAGGGAGCAGGGACCAGGGTTCGATCCTAGGTGGGCTGTGCCGGCCTTGCTCCCAGGGCATGCTGAGACAGAAATTGAGACTGGGCGTGGTGGTGAGCACCTGTAATCTCAGCACTTGGGAGGCTGAAAATAAGAGGATTGCTATGTGTAGTGAGACCTTGTAGACCTTGTACTAAATAAATACAAAAGAGAGAAAGAGAGAACAACTATAAATACACATGCACTATATACCAGCGTATCCAACTTTGTAAGACAAATATTACTGGACATAAAAGATCAAATAAACATCAACACAAGTGTAATGCAGGACCTCAATACCCACTTTCATGAATATATCAACTAGGCAGAAAGATAATGTTGAATCACACCTTCAAAAAAATGGACTTAGTAGATATCTACAGAGTATTACACCCCACGACAGGCTATTTATTCCTCTTAGCATCATAGGGAACTTTCTCCAGAGTATACCACCTACCAGTGCTTAAGGCTTCGCATATAAATACAAAAGAATTGAAATTATTCCATATAGATTATCACATAGTCTCTGTTATCATTTATAGCTTCCCTTTCTCCTTTTATGAGAAATTGTTTTCTGTTTCCATCCTCAAACGTGGTTTCAAATGAAAATAATAACAAACCATCTTATTTTCAAACATTATTAATCCAATCAGCTATTCTTTAAAAACTTTCCTCTTATTTATAAAAAAGTAAGAATGAGGTCTTCTTTTAAATAAATGAGAAGGAGCCAGGTATGGTGGCACAAGTCTGTAACTCCCAGCACTCAGCAGACAGAGACAAGAGGATCCCCACAAGTTCCAGACCAGCCTTAGCTACATAGTGAGTTCAAGGCCAGCCTGAACTGCATAATGAAATCCTGTCTCAAAAAATGAAACAAGGAAGCAGTTCATGATATATTTACATTTTTACTTGCTACATGTTAAAAAATAATTCAGCATTTGACAAAACAGGCCATGAATTTGCCTTCACCCCTGTTTCATGCAAGAAAATCAATAATACTATGAAGTAAGCTCTATGCTAGGCACTGTCATCCCATAATAATCATCCAAGAAAACATTACATATAGCACAGTGTCCAGTCCTGTTAAGCACGTCACACAGTGTTAACTCGTCAGTTCTTTAAGTCCGTGGAAAAACGATTCTCAAATTATGCTCACTCACATAGGACAGAGCCTGTTTGGTACAGGTCACTGTCCCTAACACATCCTGAACCTGTCCTATGGAATTTATTTTCATCCAGCGTGGTTAGTAAGCATACTTCAGTGGTTGTTCAATCTTTTATCGCATCTCCGTAGCAATGGGCTGAACCAAGGAAGTCCTGATCTTAATAGTTTCAGATCAAAAGTTTGAGATGCTTCCCATCGAATTTAACATGGGCTACCCTAGCCCCTAAGGATAAATATTCAGTACAGAAGATACCTCATTTCTTCTAAGAGGAAATAATTTTTATTTCATTATTTCAGTTTTGTTCCATACTACTAGTTAATAATTAATATCTACATATCTTGGAGTGAAAATAAGTTTCAAAAGGTGTGAGCGCCCCATGGAAAGGTCCACGGATGAAGCTGACATAGTTTCAGCTTCTAATTAAAGAACAGTGATGAGCACACCAGCGTAGTCTTTTCAAATAAATTAATATCTTAGGAGGCATCATTCAAGGCAGAAATCACACTCAATGTCCAAAACAGGCCTTTAAACTGAATTTTAAAATAATGCCTAAAACCTCTTCCTGTTCAAAGTCCTCTATGTGTGCTCTGTCGCCTTCCCAGCTCCTTTCATGCTGGTTTTCAAGGTTATCCTGCACCTTCCACTCTTACTTGGCACAGCTCTCCCGCTGGTAATTAATCCTTCCTTGGCAACTGCACACATCCGTCTGCCTTCTCCTTCCATCAGGTGACTGCGGCCCCAGCTCTCAGAATCCTGACACCTAAATGGTGTCTGGGTCTCTTCCAGCTCGATCACCCCACCTGAAATTTCTGGAATGCAGTCCCATCTGTGAGCATTTATCTTTTTTTCCTTTTACACCTTAGTTAACTCTTTAAAAAACATGGAAGGAGAATAAAAATTGTGTTTAGTTATCTAGCGTTTCACAGACTTTTTTTGACACTGGCAATTTTTATTATTTTTGGAATGAAAACAACTTGTTTTCTATGCTTCACAGATAACTTTTCCTTGGTGCCCATTAAAATGATAGAATAGCTCTAGTCTCTGCCTGTCTGCCATTTGAATGAAGAACTAAGTTGTGTGGATCATAGCTGCCATCACCCACAATGCTTAGGCTTGATCAGTTTGGCATTTTAAATTATAAGTATGGCAGCCCGAAAAATGGTAATTACTCACTTCTTTTCTGGGTGCCTGTCAGATACTTCTACAGTGAGTAAATATATATGTATACCTCTGTGTATTCATTGTACTCGGTCTTGTTGGACCCCGTCATTTGCAAATACTGCCAATCTCACCACTTGATAGTGTAATAAGGGAAAAAGTAAGTTTCTATCACATTCTATTTCATTTTCTTCTACAGAAAAATAAATAGCAAAGTAATAGAAAAAAACTTAACAATGACTCTGTGGTACCAGAGGAGCACTGAAGACTACATACAAACTAGTAAGTAATCAAGTACAGCTCATCTTCAAAGCTTACCAGATTTTTAAAAATACCATGTACAAATGTCAAGATTTGAAAATTACTATGCTTGTACTTAGCTGATGTTTCATTTTGTCTGACATAGGAACCAAAAACTAAAAAAAAAAAAAAAAAAAAAAAGATTAATACTTTCTTCCAATAGCAAGTGTCTAAGAATACTAAAGTTGATAAGACTTAAATCCTGTTTTGAGAAAAGTTCCATTAGGAAGTCAGGTAAAATGCTAAGTAGGAGCTGGAAGACCTTGTTAATGACCCTTTAATGGAATTTTATGTGTTGTTGTCACATTGCATATTGACAGATTTTGACAGCTTAATAATATCCTTGATGAATCAGAATCAATTTATGCTTAGCACCTATGACTCTCTTATGTAACTAATGAAGTAATTATTGCTCTTTCCTTTGCCAGGGAAAGTCTTTGCATGGTTCTGGAGGATAATATAAAATTTTATACTGTGAACCACAAAAGCATTCAGAAAAGTCTTGCTCTTAAGGTTTTGTGAAGTTTCAATGAATAAGATAAATTTGTTCTCAAGGTATTTGTTTTCCAAAGCATAGAAAACAAGGGCTACTGTGCTAAAATGCATTATTTCAGAATAACTAACCTCCTTCACAAATACAATGGTGACATTATACCTGATGTAAATAAGGCTCTTTCCATGGAACTTTAAGGATATTGATTTCATACCTTGACCTCTGAAAGTTAGCAGTAACTTCAATTCTAGAAACGTTCTTAAAATCATAGGTAGCTGCAATATATAACTAGAAATTATATCAGTTACGGTCAATCCCCAGGGCCAAGTTTTATGACAGGGAGAGAGACAGAGATAGAGAGGGGGGCAGAGAATGAATCAGAATTTAGTATTAAACTTTCTTTGCGAAAATATTCTTTCCAGTACTTACACTACCTTTGATCTGCAACCACTTGTGAGATTTGTTCTCCAAAGGAAAAACCTCTGAAAATATTTCAAAAGAAGCGTTAGTCCAATCATACAGATGAAACTAGCTCATGTCAAAATATTGCCAACCAGAAATTCAGACAAACGTTACTCTAACCGTGTTAGTTGTAGAAATGCATGTACTGATTAATGTTGTGGTTAGTACTGTCCTAGAGCAATGTACGTGTTCTGTTAATGTGAATGAACCCTGTTAAGTGTCGCCAGGTGTGGTGGTGCAGGCCTGTAATCTCAGCACTCGGGAGGCTGAGGCAGGAGGATTGTTGTGAGTTCAAGACCAGCCTGAGCTATGAAGTGAGCTTAAGGCCAGCCTGAGCTGCATAGGGAGACCCTGTCTCAAAGTGACAAAAAAAAAAAAGTGTCATCTTAAGAAGAAAATAATACAGAGATCTGCACCATCATGTCAGGTGCTGCTCATCTCTCTTCAGTTAATGACTGAGGTCTCTCAAACCGAGAACACTCTTCTAAAGCTTTGGGTAGAGAACGTAGGGGGAAATTATCAACTGCCATTATGATCACAATCACATAGAGTACATCTTGGGTCTAGAATAATTTAGAGAACAACAGAAAGGAAAAATTGGCCAACTTTAGCCCTGAATAATGTTATATGCCTGTACCCAAAAATAACTGCAAGAAAGCTCCTGATCGTGCAACTTCTAGCCACACATGGAGAACAAAAGGAGTTGGATGAAGGAAAACTGCTCACATACCAAAGCTAAAAGGGGAAATCAATGAGAAAAGAAGTATCATTTAGTCAGCAAATACTATATGTCAGGCCTGTACTAGGACTATCTTAATCCATAAAAAGCTGTCTTGCTCAATGTTTGTAATGACCTTGTGAGAAAGTTAAGACTAACTACTATAAAAAGAGGTTACAGGAGGGCTGCAAGGGCAGCCAACATTTTGGCCCTAGTCTTTCAAGAGCAGGAAAGACTCAGGACATTGGAGAACCTGAACTGTAACATCATGTAACTCAGTTGTGTCTCAAATTTTCTGAACAAAATTAGGGGGCCACAGAGGAAAGTGATTGACAATGTAGAATGTGCCTAAGGAGAGTCACATGGAGAGAAAACATTCTCTCAGGTTTTCACAGAGATCAAATTGGTCAAGCAATGGCTGTGACTCATCCACATGGCTGACACTGACAAAGGATCTACAAACTGCGGTACAGGGTTTCAGGATAAATCCTGGAGGGGATCTGACTGACATTATCAGATATAAAAGCTAAATTTCTTGTTATATAGGTCTTGCTTTATCTTGGTCTTAACCATCCAGAAGAAAAGTATAAAAATGAAGTATAAAAAGTAAAACCATAGTAATATGCTGAGCTGTACAACACTCAAGTCAACAACTTCTGACATTGCCAGTCTTACAGAAAGCCCACTACTATTATGGACTACTGTACTAGTTTGGAATATTTTGCTGAATTCACACACCTGTAATATTTAAATGGCAAAACTAAATAAAAAAGGAGATACAAATGAACTACCATTTTATATCTGTATATTCAAAATAGGATAGATATACAACTACATTCTCTTAATTCAATGAATAGAAAGATTTGTTCTAACAGTGTTTGTAAATAGGATATCATGTCTGCATCTTGTACAATGAATAACCACTAAGACAACAACATGCAATGTATTAATTATTGAAACTATCCTACTAATTTGATTTGAAACTGTCACATCGTTATTTGTTTATCAAAAAAATTATGGAAAAAAAAAAGACTAATCTTAGTGCTGGTGAGAGGAGATTAGAAAACGAAACCACTTGGCCAAGGGTGCAGCTATGAAGGACAGACCTAAGGCAGAAATTCCCCTGACTGAGTCCCAGCGACAGCCATACTTCACACTCCACATTGGAATAATCCAAGAACATTATGCCCGCCCATTCTAAGAGAAGTACCATTTTTCAGTATTTATACACTTGAGGGACAACTCACTCTGGCCCCTCTTCTGTCCCTCTATTGAACAGAAACTTTCTTTCCCCCAATAAATATTTTGCTCTTCAAAGATATTCATGTTTGATTAAATGTCAGAATAGTTATTATTTATATTTTCTTTTTAAGGTAAGGTGTATCATTCTACTCTTGCTCTTGCTCAGTTTTATTGAGTGATTCATATTGCAAAACATACACTGTACTGATAGCTATAACTTTAATGTTCTCCAATTAAGTTTTTATTTGTTAAGGATTTTCTTTTAGCCTAGCCAGGAAAAGGAAGTAACAACATTTGATATAGTTTTGGGCCCGTGGTAAAACTATTAAGCCCAGAAACTCCTCTTCAGTGCCAAATGCAGAATGCTAAACCATCAATCTTGCCAGCATATAACTCTGTTAAAATAAGACTGGGCAGACCCACAACCTTGAATTTCTCTCTTTCGCCCTGACATTTCATCCCGCGCACATCTCAGGATCCAATTAAGGGCTTTCACTTACCATGAGATGGACTGATTATTGCCAGCCTTTGCAGCAGTGCTTATGGTGCTTGCCGCCACCTGCCAGGCCGGCACCCGCTAGTCCTAAGAAGGTCCACTCCAATTTGTCATTGTCCTAAAGGTTTGATATTCTTTGGCTATCAATGCAAGACAGAAATACTTAACACAGCCAGACAGCTTAGCACTGAGCCGAGCGCAGCTGGCCCATGGACATATTAATATGTACAATCGCTTAGAGCCTGCTTTGCTACCAGACAGGTAGGTTGTTCTTGATGTCAGATACTCAGACACACACCAACACGGCCTCCTCACGGCTGCTTTCAGTGTCTGCCTGCTTTCCTTTCTTTCAGAGTCTGCCATGTCACTGACACTGAGTCTTTCCAGGATGCTTAGCTAGATGGTTTTAAGCACAGAGAAAAAAAAGTGCTGGGATCACACAGCATCAATCAGGAAAGTAGGGCGTTTGGGGCCAAGGCGGCAGCAGCATCCTCTATATTCATGAAGACATTTTCTTTCACAGCATTTTGCAAATATGATAACATCTGTGCACAACCTACCCACAAGGGATGCCAGTGGGAAGACAATTATCCAGATTTTATACATTGATAGTGGCAAACAAAGCCACCAGAGAGAGAATACGGTTATATTCTTAGTCCCTAGAGAAGTTGAAAATATTTCATCTTCTGAGTCTCAGAAAATTTTGCTTTGTGGTAGATAGTGAGAGAACTTTGCTACTTATTAAAGAGCTTGTTTTAAGGAGACTCTTCCTTAAAAGCCCATTAAATGCTTTTATATCAATCTTAAAAATTTGAATCAGAAATGAAGAAAGGCTGCTAGAAAGTACATGCTGTGTCAGAAGCATGAGAAAGGGTCTGAAGCCACCCGGTCACATCTAGATTGCTCTTAGCTTTTATCTCCTCTAAGACTAGATCCTTCTGTGGGGTTTGGAATCAACAAATGTAGTCCAATTCCTGCACCTGTTCTTCCAAATTGGAGTCATGATATTGAAGTCTTCCATCAACAGAGATTCAACAATAATCAATCATTCACAGTCAGCACTATTTAAGTATCATATGATACGTAAATATCTTCCCCCAAGCTTTTAAAACTTTGAAATGCTGTTTAATACAAATACATGTGCCAAAGGGGGAGAGAAAAATCATTTCTACCTCTTACCATGGCATTTCCGTCATTTTTGGTAATTTATCATACAACTTCATACATTAATTGCTTTCCAGAATTTATTTTTGCCCTTTGGAGGATATAAGATCAGAGAAAACCATAGAAGGAGACTTTGGCTGTTATCTCTGATCAAATTTTCCGGCTGGCAGAAAGGAAGCCCACACCAAAATTGAAAGACCTAAAGTGGAAGTTATTTTTGATGAGCTCTCTCTCTCTCTCTCTCTCTCTCTCTCTCTCTCTCTCTCTCTCTCTCTCTCTCTCTCTCTCTCTCTCTCTCTCCAGTTAAAAACTTTGCTTGCCTAAATATTGGGCCTTTTCGTGTATGCCTCAAAGCTACATGTTTTGGCGAGCATTTATAGAATGTGAAGGTCCTGATGCCATGTCTAAGCTCTCACCCGCAAGCTTTTACTGACATCCACCTGCGCTTACCTCAGGGCTGCACTCGGCTAGGAGGGACAGGAAGAGGCCACGCCCTGTGCCTCCTCCTCTCCGCCTCCGCCTCCTCGGCCACCGTATCTGCAAACCATACCTGTGAAATCCATCTCATTTTCTTTCTCTTCTCTAACGCATGTTATTTTCGCTGTGGCCTGGAGGACAGCAAAAATGCTTAAGTGGAGTCTCCCAACTCCAGTCTGATTTCCCTCAAATCTATGGTGTCCCTAAAAATGGAAACATGATACCATTCCTCTGATGAAAATCCTTCAGTATTCTCCATACCTTTCTGAAGAAAGCTGATGCTTCCCACAGTAGATTCACAGACTTCATTAACTGACTGGCTGGCGGCTCCAGCCCCTCTGCCCAAGCCCTCAAAGCAGTGGCCACCAGTTACTGACCCTCTTCCTTGTCATGCCCCCATATGTCCATTCTTACCTTACCAATGCCCCTCCACTCCTCTCTCTCTCTCTCTCTCTCTCTCTCTCTCTCTCTCTCTCTCTCTCTCTCTCTCTCTCGGGACTATTATTCATCCTTAAAGATAGTTCAATTGGTCTTGGTTTTTATTTTTATTAGTAGATGTTTGAAGTACATAACAATTACATTCCTCCCTCCATCTCTTGAGCCCCTCCCTATTTGAAGTCAGCTCAACTTTAAATCCCTGGTGAAGATCTTGCACAGTCTTCACCAATCTTCACTTGAACTTTTCCTGCTATGTTAAAATTATTTATACCTTTCATTGGCTCAACAAATATTTACTGAGTTCATTTTCTGTTCTCTGTGGCTCTGAGCATAGGTAGAAGCAAAACAAACACAGATCCTAATCTCAGGGGATGTGCGGGTTAGAGGAGAGGCAGACCTTAATCAAATAAATGCAAAAGTATATGACCACAAAGCCAGGCCATGAAAGAATAGTAAGTAAACCTATATGAACCTGAGAAGGGGTTCTGATTTGGTCTTTAATGACAGAGTCGACCTCCTTGAGGAGGCCATATTTGAACAATTGTGAATGGAAGACACAAAAAGTAGAAGAGAGAAATCAAATAAAAGAAGGAGAAAGAAAGGAAAAGGGAGATAAAATTCAGTCACATAGGAGGGTATTTCTATCAGCGAAGAGTGTGGCTGAGAATTCTGAATTAGGATTAAGAGTTTACATGATGCAATCAGTCCATGTAAAAGGAACATCTTGTTACTTAATCCTGAATGCTTATGATTCTTTAAATCTTTAAGTGGAAGGGCCAGCCAAATAGCTCAGCGGATTAAAGCACCTGTTTAGCCAGACATAAGGATCAGAGGTTCAATCCCCTGGCCTGCTGTGCTAGCCCCATCCCTGGAGCACACTGAGACAGGGATTGAGACGGGGCATGGTGGCATGTGCCTGTAACCCCAGCTCTTGGGAGGTTGAACACAGGTGGATCACTGTAAGTCCAATCTACATAGTGAGACCCTGTAGACCCTTACTAAAATACAAAAAAAAAAAAGAAGAAGATGAAAAAGCTGCCACTTTTAGGGGGCTTCTGGGCAAACCGAGTCAGGTGCAAGGGACCATGGTTCAGTTGCCCTGCCAAGTGCTTCATGAGACCCTCACTTAAGTCAGCCTGAGGCAGCCAAAAAAAAAAAAAAAATCCTTCTCAATTCTAATTCTTTTTTTTTTTTTTTTGCAGAACCAGGGATTGATCTCAGGCCCTTACGCTTGCCAGGAAAGTGCTTATTCCACTGAGCCATCTCCTTGGGCCCTAAGCAATCTCCCCAGCCTCTCCTCAAATTTTGATGTGGAGAAAAGAATCAAATTCCTCTTAATCAAGACTTTTTCCTGCTCCAGTAAAAGTTATTCTCCATGTAGGCAATTTTACAAGTTTGAGAAAATCAAACTTTTATTAAGTAACAAATCCTGAAATTTTTAATTTTGTTATATAAATCTTTTTCAATCTACATATATAGCATAAAATCCAGATCCAAAAAATTGATCAGCTATACAAAACTGTCCTTCCAGAAGGGGTCAACTCAGCCTCCAATCTCCCTTGTAGCCAACACCAGTCAACTAATTTAATAAATTTTAGAAAAGCCTTTTTCAATTCTGTTCTATTTAACTTTTTCTGTCTGGTTCTTGAATTACATAATTATTAATAAATTTTGGGGCTCAGGAGATAGCTCAGCAGCCTAAGCACCTGCCTGGCAAGTGCAAGGTCCCAAGTTTGATCCCCAGTACTGCATGCCTATCCAGCCTCAAGAAACCAGGTATGATAGTAGATACCTATAATCCCTGCACTAAGAAGGCTGAGACAGGAGGATCACTATGAGTCTAAGCTGTATAGCGAGACCCTGCACCAAAAACAAATTAAAAATTATTAATGAAATTTTTGTTATGGCAACTTTCTAAATAAAATTATATTTTCTTTCCCTAACAAATCTTCGTAATTCCAAATAGAGTCATATTTGTAGTTTCCCTTGCAAACCACAGTACAATTGCTTGAAGATAGACCGAATCAATTTTCTCCAAAGAACTCAAATGACTCGAGAACACCAGAGGTTTGAGAATAAGCATTGAAATATTCCAGCATCTCTCTGTTGATAAGAGGAAGGATGCTATACTTCACGCACAAAGTAACAGCAAGGACCGCTTTGCTCCTTTGATCTTTTCCTCTAATAAGCGAACTCTAAATAAACGTAATGCAGCTTGAGATACGCAGCTCCTATTACACCTGTTTCCCCATCAGGACAAGACCAATAGGAGCCGACTCCCGCAGAGGCCATGCTCAGCTTCTGCCGAATATCTTTACGGTTAGAATATCTTTTCTAACTTTCCTGGGAGGAAAACGGGAGCTTCAAAGCTATTGGCAGACTTGGCCACAGTTTAGCTGGAGAGATGGCACCAAACTGCTTGGCATGGCTAAAACCAAGACTTCTCCTTAACATAAAAATCAGAACTCACTCAGTAGCAGGTCAGCACTGCTATACCTTTGTTTTATGCTAGCTCGGTCTTGAGAAGCCTAGAAATTCGTCATTTTTCTTCCCCATTCCTGGGGCCATGTCCTACTCCAGATCATTCTTTGTGCTACAATCCAAGTGAGTCTTTAAAATCACAAAATGTTTCATGCACTTCTCCATTTAAAACTCCTTAGTGGCTGCCTTTACTGTCAGTGTGAAATTTAAACCCTTTCATTAAGCTGACCGCACTACCCTTGCAGTGTGTTTGTCTGGCTTCTTTCCCCTCCAGCCTCCCCTTGCCCTTGATATTTGCAATACAGAACCACTTTCAGTTCCCCGGAGGTTATTTTCTTACTCCTGGACTTTGGCCAAGTTCTTTCCTCTCAAGGAAATGTTGCCACCCTTTCTAGATTCCCGGGTCATTGCCAGCTCCTCTTTGGATCAGTCTCTTAGGAAGGCTTCTTATATCTCTCTGAACTCAGATTCTGTTCAGTATGCTCTTCCTCCACCCCAGGATTTATGCTTTGCTGTAGTTGATTACTTCTGACCTGTGTTTTCCACTACATTGAAAGTGATGGGGCAGGAAGAGTATGTAGCTTGCTCTCCAGCAAATACCAGATCCTAACATGATGTCAGGTGCATCAAATATGACATGGCAATCACCAAGTTTTCCAGACATTCATATGCCAAACTTTTCTTCAGTGAAAAACATGAGTCTGACCCTCATAACTGTAGAAAATATGATATGTATTTTAGTCTTTTCCCTGAGTGTTGTTATGGGGCTCAGTAGTGCTATCCCACAAACCTGCTCAAGTGGCTGCCTCTTCCCTCAGTCTGTCTTTCTCCTCCAAACCACTGCTCCTCATCCTTGGTGGCTTCATTTCTGCTCCTGGAAGCTGCTGCTCTCCATACCATTTGTCTCTCTCTGCTGCATCCCTTAGGATGCATAACAAGTGACTATAAGCTTGATGACCATATTTGACCTCTACTGCTTATGTCAACTTCAGTAGATTTGGATTCTTACTGCACTGATCCTGTTGTTTGCTCAATCATTTCAGGCATCATTGACCATCACCATCAAGTCAACTGATTGGGGAGCTTCCACTACACCTGTAAAATTCATCTGCCTTAGGAAACGATGTAATTATGAGAACAGAGGGGGTGGGGATACAGCTCAGAGGCATAAGAACCTACCTGGCAAGCACAAAGTTCAGTTCCTGGCCTGCGTGCCATGCAGTCTCAGCCCCAGATGCCCGAGCACACTGTCTCAGCCCCAGATGCATGGACACCCACTGTGTAGCCCCAGAACCAGACATGGTGGCACATGCTTGTAATCCCAGCACGTGGGAGGTTGAACCAGGAGGATCTCGGAGTTCAAGACTAACCTAGGGGCTATAAAAGTGAGCACACGGCCAGCCTGAACTGCATAGTAAGACCCTATCTCAGAGAGAGAGAGAGAGAGAGAGAGAGAGAGAGAGAGAGAGAATTCATGGATTGATCAAGGAATAATGTGTTTAAATTTAAATGCTAATAGAGTGAAAGGCTTGCTTCCATTAATCTCCCTCAGAATGCACCCCTCATTTTGAACACACATGTGCATGCCACTGTCCTCCCACTTTCTGAAGTAGTACCAGAAGTCCTTCTCCTGAGTGTCTTTATAAGGTATGATCAAAAATGTAGTGAGTATTTCTGCCAAGTGCCATCCAAACGTAAACCAAGCTCATAAAAATTCTCATGTGTATTTAGCCACCTTATTCACTGGATCTGAAACTGTGGGTCTTCTGAGTCTTTCCCAGAGTTAAAATGGCCATGAAAGGTAAATGTCCTGAATGAATTCACACATCAAGGAAGCACAATTAAAGATATTGCTGTACCATTGTACTCATAGACTATACATAATTAGTGAAGATTTCTCAATTATAAGAAAAACTCAGTCCATTTTTTATTTTTTATTAATTTTATTGAGAAAGAAATAGCAAAAAGACAGTTTCAAAACAGGTTAGGAGTACAGTAACTATAATTAATACATTGCATATTGTTGTCTTCATAGTAGTTATTCATAGTACAAGATGCAGACATGACATCTTGTCTAAACACTATTAGTTAAAAACTTTCTTCTCATTGAACTAAGAGAAAGTAGCTTTATATCTAACCTAATTATTTTGTATTAATATATATATATTCTTTTCACTACAAAATGATCTTCATTTATATCCCCCTTGTTTGTTTACTTTTATTAGAGATGAGTATTCCATTGCCAATTAAACACTGTAGGTACATTAATTCAGCAAAGTAATCCAATATAGTCCAGTAGTCCATAATAGAAGTGGGTTATCCATAGGCTGGTAATGTCAGAAGTTGTTGACTTGAACCTTTTACAGCTCAGCATATGAATATGGCTTTACTTTTTATACCTTATTTTTATACTTTTATGCTGGATGGTTAAGTCCATCATAAAGCAAGGCCTATATAACAAGAAATATAACTTTTGTATCTGACAAGGTCAGTCAAATCCCCTCCAGGATTTATCCTGAAACCACGTACAGAAGTTTGTAGGTCCTTTGTCAGTGTCCACCATGTGGATGAGTCACAGACATTGTTTGACCAATTTGCTCTCTGTGAAAGCCTGAGAAAATGTTTTCTCTCTAGGTGACTCTCCTTAGGTATACTCTACATTGTCAATCACTTTCCTCTGTGGCCCCATAATCTCCTTGATCAGAAAATTTGGGACACCACTGAGTTACAGGATGGTACAGTACAGGTTCGCTTATGTCCTGAGTCCTCACTGACCTCAAAGGGCTAGGGCCACAATGTTGACTATCCTTGTGGCCCTTCTTTTTCTCTAATTTTTTGGTCTGCAAACTTAAGTTGTTAACCCTCCAGAAGAGAAGCTTAATGATATTATTACCCTACAACATAGGCTGTTGAGCCTAACATCAGTATCTATCTGAATATCAAATGCCTTAGAATAACATGGAACAGGTATTTTCCATCAATTGTTGATATGCTAAACTTTAAATCCCTACAGAAAGCAAAAAATAAATAAATAATAGTAAAAATATACAAATAAATAATTCCAATGTTGTAATTAATTTTATTGAGAAAAATAGCAATGAGAGTTTCAAAACAGGTTAGTAGGACAGTTACAATAATTAATACATTGCATATTGTTGTCTTCATAGTAATTTTTCATAGTACCAGATGCAGACATGATAGTATTAGTCCACACTATTAGTACAAATCTTTCTTCTCATGCAATTAAGAGAAAGTAGCTGTGTATCTATCCTATTTTGTATATGCATATACAAAATGGTCCTTCATTTAAAACCCCCTTTTTTGTTTATTTTTGTCAGATTGGTATTCCATTGTCATTTTTTATTAATTTTATTGAAAAACAAATAGCAAGGGCCGGCGGTATAGCTCAGCGGACTAAGCGCTTGCTTAGGTAAGCGTAGGAACCAGTGTTTGATCCTTGGTTCCCCTAGCCGCGCCGGCCCCGCCTTCGGGTGCGCTGAGCCGGTGATGCAATCCGGGCGCGGTGGCGCGCGCCTGTAATCCCAGCCCATGGGAGGCAAAAAGCAGGAAGATCACTATGAATGTGGGTTGCATGCATAGTGAGACCCTGCACCAAAAAAAAAAAAAAAAAAAAAAAAAAAA
>PVKA01044688.1:0-15979 GCA_004027165.1 Ctenomys sociabilis | reverse complement strand
CTCTCACTGCTCTGGGAAGCCTGGTGAGTCCTGTAAATTCGCTCTCGCTGGGAGAGCTTGGCGCGGGATCCAGGAGGCCGCTGGAGTCAGCCACTGTCTCTGGCCGGTCTCAGGAGCTGGGCGGGGGCGGGCGGGATGGAGCAGGACGGCGGAGTCGGCCGCGCTGTCTCTGGCCGGTCTCAGGAGCTGGGCGGGGGCGTGTTGTACACCATGGAATCACCATATTCTATCTTACATCAAATGTCGGTCCTCAAATATTAATATAGCTAGCAGGCAAGGCTGTTGCCTGAAAGCGCAGAAGACATAATAGATAAAACCCTCCCCTGCCTCTCTCACTTGACAAGCTTGGGATAGGTATCTTACTCTGTATACCTAACTTCCCTGCACATTCCTCCCTAATCTGCCTCGATGGAATTGTTTGATAACTTTGTTATTTCCTTTACTAAACTGACAGAATTTTACCATAAATCCAGCACCACATGTGTAGGCAAACTACATAGAGTTCTTTTTACTTGTTTTGCTTCTACCTTTCATTAATTATTCATTCTTTTACCCAACATAGTATTTTTAAACTATAAAACCTAGTTTTTAAAAATCTTTTACTTATTTGTGTGCTTGATACAGGGTCTTGCTGTCTGGCTCAAATTCATAGTGATCCCCTTGTCTTAGCCTCCCTAGTGCTGAGATTGCAGGCTTGCACCACCACGACTCGCTTCAGTGGCCAGCACAGCACACTCAGGGTTCCAGAGCTAGCATGGGATGCAGTACTTGGAACTGCACCTGAGTCCTTGGGCTTGTCAGGCAGATGCTTAGACAGTTGAGCTATCTCCCCTGCCCTCCGATATAGTCTTGAGCATCTGCTGTGTGCTGGATATCAGCATCTATTGGATATATCATCTCGTTTAACTTATACAACTATATCATTTTAAAGATAAATAACAGCTCACTTATTCAAGTTCAAAAAGAGGAAACCAAGATTTAACTTTTTAAAATTAGATCTCTCTGACAGCAAACTCAACAGCCTTCCCCCAACTGTGATATTTCCCAGGCCTACACTGTTATATAAAAAGCAGTGGAAATGAAAATTATGTGTAAGGAAGTGTACGTATGCGCTTTTAATCTAGGATAAGCTAGATGGCAATCTCTACTGGAAGAGGCTTGAGAACACATGGTTACCAACAATAGCTTATACTGAATATATTTTTGGGATCCTTTGAACCACAGCAAGACAAGTCAGTTCTGTTCAGTGGAGGTCACTCAAGAAGGATGGGAAACTAAATGATGAAGGAAGGGAATGAAGAACACAGCACAAGAGCCCTGACTAAAGAAAACCAAAATGTGGAGCCAGGGAAGAGGGCTCGGGTCAGGGCTAACGACCAGGTCAGAGTTTCAGAGGAAAAGTTTAGAAATATAAAAGAGGCCCTTGAGGCTAATCTGTACAGCTGGGAAAGGAAAATTCAAGACTTACAGGAACAGGTATCCATTAACATTTGGCAGGAAGGCAGAAAAAGCCTCAGGAAAATGCCAAGGATTTCATCAGGATAAACTTGTATAAGAATGTACAGTTCAAGAGTACCAGATGGCATTTTCTGAGGTACTTGGTATTATAAACAGAGATTTTTGATACAGAAGTTTCCTTGGAGACAGAAGAGAAGTCATCTGTAGAGTTTTTGTTTGAAGACTGTAATGACACCATCAGAAGTACACAGGAACAATGGTGTCCCTGTGGGGCACAGCAAAGTGAACCAGGGAAAAAAAAGCCAGCTCCCTTTTTCTGCCTGTGTTTGTTTTCATTGGTTGAGTGGAGGCTCACTCACAGACTACTAGTTTTAAAAAATAAACCTTTTATACTTTTTTTAGGAAATGCAATTTTCTTTATTTTTTTTCCAGAAACCATTCTTTGTAAGACTGGAAAAATTCTTTCTGCTACCTTTTGCCTATCACAGAAAAGATTACTATTTTCTCTTGCTAATGTACACCATAAGCAGAAAGCTTTTTATGGTCTTCAGGATTATCTGAAAGGAGCAGTAAATGAAGTTTTATTTTCATTCATGTTGTTAACAAGTAGATAACACTTTTCAAGATGCTAAAAGTAAGTGTTTGTTTCCCTACTTCATGCACTTTGTGCATGCTCAAATGCAAGCTCTCCTGCATTTGTGTCCTTCCTAAATCATTTCCTTTGCTATCTGTCTCTGGAAAGAAAATGTTTCTTAGTGTTTTCTTAGCCATGATTAATATGCCCCAGGTCTATTGATTCACCATGCAAAGCAGCTGAATTACTGCTACAGTGTGTTATGCACTGTGGAATCACCATATTCTATCTTACATCAAATGTTGGTCCTCAAATATTAATATAGCTAGCAGGCTATATTAAGTACCCCTCCCTGACCACCAGTCCCAGCCACAAAAGGCTTAATCTGTCTTCTCTGTGCCTCTCTTAACTTTCACCTTTGTGTATTCTTCTATACAATTCCATAAGCTTCAAATAAAAGTCCACTGTCGATTTGACGAGTAAGGTTTCGCCCCGTTTGTATTCCTCCTTGTGAGTCACATCCCTTAGAAGCTCATCCTCCTTTGGAGTGCCTTTTTGAATCACTTCAGATTGTGAAATGATGAAGAGAATCATAACAATGCCATATTTTCCTGGTTCCATTGTCACAGAAACACTCTCAGAAAACTTCCTCTCTGAAATTTTCCATCCTTGTTCTTCCATGATGTCTTTTGAGGGTGACGTGTTGTAAGGTGGAGAAACAGGGATGCTTTTGGGCTTTGCATTGTACCTTACTAAATATTTATGAGATGATTAAATGGCACTTAGGATCTGACTGTCATTACAGTAGCAGGAAAAGGGTGAGAATATTGCTGATGATCAAAAGCACCTGTATAGAGTGTGTTGAAAAGTTAGAATAGAAATGCAGTAAGAGTGACCTTGCCTATACTTGTCCAGCACAGAAAGAACACAGGTCCCTCACAGAGTCCACATAATTGAAGAAAAGGTATCACATTGTCATTAGAGTTATTACCTCTCTGGAATAAGATTTGGGCCTGAGTCCTAGTCTCAGCATTGCAACAAAAGTTAATCCAGCACAGCTTCAGATTTCACTACTGTATAAGGAGAAGATCAATATGACCCATGGCCTTATCAGGAGATTTAGTTGAGTTAATGCATATGAAGTATTTTCATGGTGCCTGATATATATAGAGGGACAGTTTAGTAAATAAGAATTATGGTTATCAGATGCCAAAAGAGCACCCTGAGCATAGGTAGATGTTTGGACATGAAGATAGCTTACATCATCCACCTTAACACAGTAGACATGAAAGACACCAAGGAGGGTTTCCAGACCGGGATGGGAAGGTCCCTGGGAATGACTCAGACCCAGGACCTGAGTCAGGAATCCTCAGGGGGCCTAGTCTTATAAGGCAGAAACTCATGTGTCAGAACGAGAGTCAAGATTTTGCTTGGAAGATGCTTTGAGGCTATTTCTCTTAAGCATAATACATAGGTTCCCTCTGCCCCAGACCAGAATTTCAAGATCATGTCCCTCCAGAAGTTGATTGAGTGACACCTTTACTTAGAAATCTGACAGAATCATGTCTTTTTCACACATAGCAAACATAAAACTGTGGAAAAATGAATCACTGAGAGAGGGCAATTTGAGTTTTCTCCAAGATAGCAGTGTTTAAAAAAGCTTTTTCATCATCCCTAACCAATATTAGTTCTCAATAGTCCATTCCACCTAATAACCAACCCTTTCTTCAATACTGTCTGAGTAATACTCTGAAAATCCTTCTCTTGTGCCTGCCAGGGGTCTTATGCCCAGCACAAGAGTTTTATTAAATTAAGCCTTGAGATTTAAAATTAATTACTTTTTTACTCAAATACATTAAAAAAGACAAATTAACATATTTTGTACCCCTTCGGTTATAATGATTACTACTATTGTGTCAGAGAAGCATTACACTTAAAAAGATATATTTATTGTGCCAAGTTGTAAGAGACTAGTTTTGAAGACAAATAACTGAATGCAAAGTCTTATTTTTTAATTTTTTATATTGATACATGTACAGATACATCAGAGGAGCATTTCATTGAAATCATTCCAAGGACAATATATTGATTTATGATGCTTTAAAATTTTAATGTGAAATATTTTTATGTGGCAGAAAGATGTTTTAAAGAGTTCTTTTGTCATACAGATGTTATGTTAGGTGATTGATTTCCAAAACTTCTACTGATTTTCTACTAGTTAATGTCCTAAATTTTGCACCAGGCCCATAATCTGTTGGTGGTTGTTATAGCTGTTTTACAATCTCTGAGAAATATCTCCTAACAGCCCTTTCCTGTATGTGCTGGTTACTAATAAATACCATGGACAGACCGATGATACCTCAATTATACATCCATAGTGATTCACAGTCTTAGTTACTTTTGTCTCACTGTTGAAACAAAACACCTGACACCCAGAGTTCCAGGTGGAAAGGTTTATTTGGCTCACAGTTTGTAAAGGTTTCACTCTGCAATCTGCTGCCTCCAAACTAGGGTAGCACAAGGCAGAGGAGGAACAGTTAATGCTGGTGGAAGATAGCAAAAGCAACAAGGGAGAGAGGGAAGAAATTGTATCTAGTATGCCTGGGTTAGGGCAGCACCATAATCAGTAGGCTGATTCAGCAATCAGCCTCCCTGACTCCCACCACCTTTAATCCTAGCATAGAACTATGAATCAATCACACACTCCAGATTCAACGACCTCTGAAAAGGCCTCATCTAAAAGTGCCGGAGGTTTAGCGGGGATATCTCAACAGAAACCATAACGTTCTCTTAATGTCTTGTGCATACTTACTGGCAATATTTGAGAGGTGACTGATTTGATGCTTCCGTATACAGAAATGGCTGTTACTTGTAAAACTCCATGACATGGACGTGGGGCCAGATTGTGGCAAGGAGTGAGTAAGGGACTGTGATGGCCAACGAGGCCTAGGAGCTTTTCAAGTGTGTATATCAAAGCAGACAAATTGTCTAGACACTTTCTATGGTCATGCACAGGCTTAGAAGAGAAAGTTTGTTTTCAAAAAGTGACTAGTGGAATTTTTCAATGGCAGACAAATGACCAGAGGGTGAACAGGTGGAAAGTTGCTGGTTGCCTGTAGAACATGATGAAAGTGTCTGAAAATCAGCCCACTCTCAGAAGAGGGAACCTAGAGGCAAGTGTCCCAAGTAACCACTCAGCAATTGCTTAGGGATTCACCTTCCTGGTTAAGATTGGAGAAAACCCAATGATTCTTTCAAAGGAGCTTGAATCCTTAAAATCCCATCGCCCTGTAGTTCTGGGATAAAGTGAGAAGGAAATAACCCAAAGACAAAAAAAAAAGAATGCAATTCAAAAACGGGACAAAGGCAAGAGTCCCAGAGCATCTCCTATCCCTAACTTTTTGATGTATCTTCCTTTTCATGCTGAGCAGTAAAGATAAGCTCATTTAAATCCTTTTCACATTTTCCTTGTGTGGCAGGTGAGTCAGGTTTTAGGTTTATTACCCAGTTTCATGGACTTGGAGAGGGCACAGCCCAGGAGGAGACCCTACTGGATCTCCCAAATTCCCAATGTCCTTTCTTTACCAGTGTCAGCCATGGGCCCATCAGCTTTAGCATACAGCGCTAGCACCAGCATCCCAGGGAGCTGTCTGACTGGGAAAAGGACCCAAGTGCTGGCTGGCAGGTGGATTTAAACTACTGAAATGGTGAAACACATCAAACCAAGTGATGTGCTACTCAAAAAAAGGAACTAGAAATGTATCCATTATTCCCTTCCAAATGAAGAAAATGATCCATTGTCTCCCACAGATAGAAGCCCAGCAAAGGCAGAATAGCTATATTTTGGAGCTGAGGCCTAAAATAAGACTTCATGTGGAGAGGAAGCTTCCTAGAATCCCCACCTTTAGTTCCTTTGGTTCAAAATCTCCTCACTCAGCATTTTCAAGGCAGGTTTCCTGGTCATCCCTTTTGACTCCAGGGAGGACAGGGCCAGCAAGTGCAGGCATTAAACCACACTCTTCCCATTGCATAGCCCAATGCCAATTACTACTCCATACTTTCTTCCTATATTTGCCTAATCTCTTCTTTCTTTCTCTCATTTTCTCTAATCCCATAATCTGCACTCCTGATACACCACCCTTTCTGCATCTCTTCTCTATTACATCCTTAGCTATTACATCAGTAGATATCCCTGTGTAAGTGTAAGTAGCCCATGTTTACAAAACCCTTAATCTTTTCTCTGTCATTTTCTTCCTGAGCTGACTGAACCAGAGAATATCATGGGCTCTGCTCTATCAGGAATGAAGAACCCAAAACCTATCTATTTCAAAACTAGATTGAGCTGTATAATAAGAAAAAGGGGCCAGTTTTTCTGGGATAATAATTTATTTCCCTCCCTTAAGACTAATATATTTATTTTTTTTCAATCTTCAGCTATCTGACCACATAATTCACTAGCATTTTACAAGATACACAAGAAGCCCTATATTCTCACCATTCAAGATTATCACAGGAAAAAATCCTCAATGTCTTTCAAGTTAAACCAAAGAGAGCTGATTTTGTTTGGTCTGCATCTGTTCCTGCCCTTATAATCTGTTCAATCAAGTTCTTTTTGCTATTCTATATACCTATGGGCCTTATTGTGTTTTCTGTCCATTTACTGAGGTGTTCTACCTCATAAAGAACATAATACTTTTGCTTGAGCTGTGACCCTTGATTTGAAACTTTCTGCTCCCTGGATAGGATGCAAAAATAATTGGATAAATCTTGGCCAGTCTTGCAAAAACTTCACAGATGCTGTTTTGAATATAACAATTCATAGTGGTTGAAAGGAGGCTTTCTGCTTTAACTTTCATCTCAATGTATGAAGTGGGTGGTAGGGGAAAGAGGAAACAGATCAATGGCCAAAGTCAAGTTTTGATCCCAGCTTTCACCGGAGCCCTACCCAGAAATACCATCTAAAGCAAAGCCATTTGTCTGCACTTCATAAGTTTCATTATCAAAATTTCACAATTCACTAACGGTATCCAAGATTTGTTTTAATGGAAATAATTTATATGACATCTTCCCTGTGGAGAATCAGGAAGGTCCATTTGGAGCTTCAACTTTGAACACTGTGGTCTGAGTGTAGTTACATGCCCCAGAGTCAAAAGCCTGCTGCTGTAGCCTGTGCAGAAACGGATGCTACAGATGTCACCCAGAACCCAGGAAAATGAACTTCAAGTTAGGAAAGAAAGTGAAGAGCAATGTTTTCCCTTCTGACGTTTCTCTAGCAACTGTATCTAACCTGAAAATGTGGCTCCAATCCTTTTTTCAGAACTATTATTTTCTTTACAGCAGAGTTCTAAAAACTTAGTTTCTTTTGATTTCTCCCCCCCTGGCAGGAAAATGACACATTTGGGGCCAAGGCATTAAAGCATGGTCTAGTGGGAGAGGGGGAGGGCAACTGCTTCGGAGCCCACAAACAGTCGCAGGTGCAAAAAATGTGCACACGAAAAGGGAGGTCTGGTAGAGGCCCCTTTTAAAATGTGGGCTTTTAAGTTCAATAAATCTCTTTGCTCTCCTCTTTGTGAGCCTTGTGCTTCCCTCCCACGCTCCAGTGCACATCCCCGTCTTCAATGTGGCCTCCAGAAGGAATCTTCATGTTTGTTGTGAAGTTTTCCGTAATTACATAATCGTTGAAGTCTGTGAGTTCGCGTTGAAGTGGTTGAAAAATGCAAGCCTGAGGATTACAGTAACATAATTAGATCGCTTCCTGTAAGAGCGAAGTGACTTTTCCCTGGGACAGACTGTGATTGGCTGCCCCTGGAGCCTTCCTGTTTGGTAGTGAATCAAAACTCAATGGGCATTTCTGCCAGCCAACGCTGGAAGGCCTTTTATGTCATGAGTTTGCCATCATGAGAGAATGCTCCATGTGAGCTCTGTGCCGATTCGACTAAGAAGTCAGGGGCAGCAATCCCGGAGGACTGTGGTTTCTTGAATGCCTTTGTGTTATGTGGTGACAGGGCCAGTGCTTGGCTTGTCTGGCAGCAGTACCTTGACTCATCTGGCAGTGTCTAGAACGTTGATTCCTTGCCTTTGGGCATTAGGGTCAAGAACAAAGAAAAGACCAAAGCTGAGTTTTCACTGTGTAATAGAATTTAGTATCTGATAGATATTATTTCTTATGAATTTTTTCTAGGTTAGCTGGATATTAAGGGATATGTATTAAAAACCAGAATGACTCAGAAGTAGCTTTTGATTAGCTCCAGTGTCAGCCCTTTAGAATCCCTTTTCCCAGTGTCTAGCAATCTTGGAAATGATAATCCATGTCCTCTTACATTCAGGTCTGTGTTTGTTTGCTGCCTTAGTTTAACCTTGGCATACACAGACATCCTAGACATTTTTAAAGTACAAGTGAAGATGATTATTGTCTAAATAAAATTAACTTCATGTCACACAGCATCTTTTTAAGCCCTGTTACTTAACTGGAACTATGGAAAGTTCTATGGAACTTTCATGGAAATCAACTGCCCATCAGCAGTCCCAAGCCAAGAAAGGAGCTGTAAAATTAGGCAAGATGACAATGAGGGAAATCTCCCTGCCTTATTTTGCTCTGCAATTGTGAACTGGAACCTCAGATTCTATCACTGATAGAAGGACTGGATTGATTACCAATGACTATATAAGAATGGCTACATTCAGCCAGCACAAAATCTTTTCTACTTTCTATTCCTTGAATGGGATGGAAAAATAATTGGACAAACTTGGCCAGTCTTATTTATAGATGCTGAATTTGACCTGTATTGATCAGAGTTTGGAAAAACTTGGGTAAAAATATTCTGGAAGTTCCTCTTCCCTGTGCTGTTCTGGGAGATTCTTTCTCCCTGCTCTCTGGAATCTGCTTTATCTCTCACACACCTCCCAACCCATTCTCTTGGGTTTGTTCTCAAAGTTAATCCAACTCGTAATAATACAGAAAGAAGCATTTTCTCTCATTTTCTATGCTCCCAAAGATTTTGAATAACACATGTCTTTCTTAATGTTTGAAACACTTAGAAAGCTAATCCAGCTCTGAATTTTTTGAGCAATAACTCTAATAATATATTGCTTTATTTTTGAATTTTTCAATTACTTTTCCTGTTTCATATCTGCATGATGATAACACACATCACATAAAATTTGTACCTGTAGATGGTATTTCTCACTACTTTTTTTTCTACTTTGTGTCTCCTCCCTTTAATACCTTGCCCCCTCCTTATTTACAAAGGATTTGTTTCCTTTTTTCCCCTATTCTCTTTTTTCCATCTTCCTTCCTTTTCCCTACCCCTCTCCCTATTTCTCCTTCCTATTTGAACATTTTCTATTTTGCAAGATCTATTATACATTTTGGACCTTATTTATACTTTCAGTTTTCAAACAATTTGAAAATGTGTGTTTGACTTATTTCACTGAAGAGCGTGGTCTCAAGGTACATTCACTTATGTATAAATGAATCAAGTTTATCATTCTTTGTGGCTGAGTTGTATTCTGTTATGTAAGAAGACCTCACATCTTCCTTACCCATTCATCCACAGATAGGAAATTGAGCTGTTTCCAAGATTCAACAATTACAAAATGTGCTGCAATAAATGTGGGAGTGCATATGTCACCATGGTGTGATGCTTTTAATTTTTTCAGGAAGAGACCAAGAAGAGGATTTCCTGGGTCTAGTGGGACTTGTAGCTTTGTGTTTTGAGGATTCTCCACACTACAATGATTTCACCAGTCTATACTCCCATCAACAGTGGAGAAGTGTTCCTTTTTTTCCACTCAGTCCTTCCAGCATTTGTTATTAGTTGATTTCTTGATAATAGCCATTCTTCCTGGAGTGACATGGAATCTCAGTGTTGTTTTAATTTGTATCTCTTGAATACAAATACATCTCAGTGATGCTGAACATTTTTTCATATATTTATGTTCCATTTGTATTTCTTCACCTAAGAAGTGCATTTGGGGCATTTGTGATGCTGCTTTTGATGTTTTTTTTTTTTCCCCCCCATTGGAGGCATCTAATTTCTTTAGTTCTTTTTATATTCAAGATGTTAATCCTTTGATTGAGGAAAAGTTGGGAAACATTTTCTCTGTAGGTTGTACTCTCATTCTGCTGTGCAAAAGGTTTTATATTTATTTATTTATTTATTGAATTTAGAACAGGATCTACAGGGTCATACTATGTAGATCATACTCCTAGTGATCCTCCGGTTTTCAGCCTCCCAAGTGGTGAGATTACAGGCATGCACCACCACACTGTCTCAATCACCATCTCAGCGTGTCCCGGGGACAGGTCTGGCACACTACGTCCTGGAATCAAACTCTGGCTGCTGTGTTCTTCCACAGCAGGCACTTTAGTCCACTGAGCTATCTGTCCAGCCCTTAAAGAATTTTAAGTTAGTGCTTTTTCTGATCTATGTATTTATCTTTCTTTCTTTTCCTTTCTTTCTTTCTTTCTTTCTTTCTTTCTTTCTTTCTTTCTTTCTTTCTTTCTTTCTTTCTTTCTTTCTTTCTTTCTTTCTTTCTTTCTTTCTTTCTTCTTTCTTTTTCTCTTGCAGTGCCAGGGATTGAACTCAACCCTGTGCTTGTGGGGAAGGTACTTATTCTACTGAGCTATTTCCCCAATCCAAAGGATTTTAAATAAGATAAGATCCCCATTATTGATTCTTTGTGATATTTCCTGTGTTATTGAGTTTATGCTCATAAAGTCTTTGCTTACACTCATGTCATCAGGAGTTCTACCTATTCTCTCTCCTAGCAGATTTAGGGTTTCTCTTTCAATATTTAGAACTTTGATCCATTTTCATTTTAGTGCAGTACAAAGTGGCTGACATGGGTCTAATTTTAGTCTTTGGCATATGGAAATCCAGTTTCCCCAGCATCATTTATTAAAGAGGCCATCTTTCTTCCAGTGTTTGGCCCCTTTGTCAAAAATAAGAAGGTCAACTGTGTTTGGAGTTATTTCTTAACATCTATTCTGTTCCTTTGTTCCTTGGGCCTGTTCCCCCCTCACACACACCAGTATTATGCTGTTTTTATTGCTATAGATTTGTAGTATAATTTCAAACCAGGGATTATATTGACCCTGCCTTGGCTTCGTTGCCAAGAATTGCTTTTGTTGTTCTGTCTCTTGTGATTCCAAATGAATTTTGTGATTGTTTTAACTGATTCTCTTAAGTGTGTTAGTGGCATTTCAATTAGGATTGTATTTAATCTGTATAACAGTTTTGGAAATATGGCCATTTTCACTATTTTGATTATTCCTACCTAAGAACAAGTTAAATCTTTCCATTTTCTGATACTTTTTTTGATCTTTTTCAGCATACCATAGTCTTCTATGTAACTGATTCCTAAGTATTTCTGTTTGTATGCTATTATTAAAGGTTTAATTTCTCTATTTTTTTGTCAGTGAGTTTGTTATTTGTGTACAGGAATATTATTGATTTCTTAGTGCTGACTTTGTAGCCAGATATGCTACTATGCATTTGATTATTATAGCTAGTAGTCTTTTGGTGGAGTTTTTGGGGTCTTCTATATAAAGTATCATGTTATCTGTAAATAATGATAATTTAATTTCTTCCTTTCCTATCTTAATTCATTTTATTCCTTCTCTTGTCTAACTGCTTTGGCTAACATTTCCAGAACTGTACTAAATAAGAGTGAAGATAGTGGACACCCTTGTCTTGTTTCTGATTCTAGAGTGAAAGCTTTCAGATTTTGACCATTTAGTATGATGTTGGCTATTGGTTTATCATGGGTGGATTTTTTTATAAGATTGATATAAAGACCATCTATTCTAATTTTTTAGGGCTCTTATCATGCATTGCTGTTCAACTTTCTCAATTGCTTTTCATGCATCTTATTGAGATGAAGCTCTACCGAGTTTATTGTCCTTGGCTCTGTTAGTATGGGATAGTACATTAATTGATTTGCATATGTTAAATCATCTCTTTCTCCCTTGGATGAATCCTACATGTTCATAGTTTTTAATTTTCTTGATGATTTGCTGCTCTGTTTGTCAATGTCTTATTGAGGAATTTTTGCATTTATGTTTATTAGAGAGGTTAGCCTAAGCTCTGTTTTTGATTGGGTCCTTCTCTGGTTTTGGTGTCAATGATACTTACCTCCAGGAATGACTTTGGGAGTATTGCTTTTCTTTCAATTTCATTACACTGTTTCATCAGTCATGACATTAGATTTGTAAATTTCTTGAAGAATCTAAAAGTCATCCATTAGTACTGGGATTTTCTTTGTTCCTAAGTTTTTAATTACATTTTTAATTTTATTGGAAAATTAGGTTATTTATAATTTTTATATCTTCTTGATTCAGCTTTGGTAATTCATTTGCATTAAGGATTCTGTCCATTTCTTCTGTGTTTTTCATCTTATTAGAATATAGATTCTTAGTATTTATGATCTTCTGAGTTTGTTGTGATTTCATTCTTTTTATCCCTAATTGTATGTATTTAAATGTTCTTTTTTTTATAAGGTTGTCTAAGGGTTTATAAATTTTATTTAATCTTTCAGCAAACCAATTCTTCATTTTGTTAGTTCTTTGTGTTATTTTCTTAGTCTCAGTTGTATTAATCTCTACTCTGATCCTTATTATTTTCTCCTATGTGTGAGCTTTGGCCTTGATTTGCTCTTCTTTTTCTAGAAATGTGAGGTAGAATATTAAGTAATTTATTTGAGCTCATTCTGTTTTTCTAATGTAGCAATTTATCATTATAAATTTTGCTTATAGGACTAATTTTGTTGTGTACCATAATTTCCAGCATATCATGTTGGCATTATTATTTCATTTCAGAGACTTTTTAAAATTTTTATGGGTGACGTTTTAGTTGTTCAGGAAGATGTTATTTAATTTCCACGTGTTCATAAAGTTTTTGTGGTTTTCTTTCCCATTGATTTCCAGTTTCATTACACTATATTCTGATAATATGCATGGCATAATTCCAATTCCTTTTCATGTTCTATGACCTAGATATGTATTATTTTGGAACATGGCTAATTATAGTTCTATATGTGTCATGTTTTTTGTATGTCAAATTATTTTTCAATGCTTGGGAAGTTTTCTGTCATTACTTCTGTGAACAAGATTTTTATGTTGTTTGTACTGTCTCTTACCTCTTCTTAAGTTATTGATCTATAAGTATATGGTCTGTTTTGTAGAACTCTGGTGTGCATTTGAGAAGAATTTATATTCTGATGTTATGGATTAGAACACGCTGTAGAGATCTATTATGTTCATTTATTCACAGGTTTAGTTCAATTCAGATTTTTTTATTTTTGTACCAGGAATCAAACTCAAGACCTTGCACTTGCGAAGCAGGCACTTGTATAGCTGAGCTATCTCCCTGGCCTAGTTCTGATATTTCTTTGTTGATGTTTTTGTCTAGTTGATCTGTGTATCTGTGAAAGTGGGATTTTGAGGTTTCCCATTCCAATTATCTTAATGCTTATTTGATTTATCATGTCCAGTAATGTTTACTCTATATGCTGGAGATATATCTATATCTATAATCATCTATATCTATATCTATATCATCTATATCTATATCTATGTATATCTATCTATCTATCTATCTATCTATCTATCTATCTATCTATCATCTTTGCCTTCTTTATCTTTTTTTTATCAGTCTTAGTTGAAATACATTTTGTTGCTAAATAAAATAGAAACCCCGGATTTTTTCCACCTTTCTTTCACATGGAGTATTGTTTAGGGTTCTTTGACTTTAAGTCTATGAATTTCATTTTGAATAAATATGTTTCTTCAATGAAGGATATTATTATATCTTTTTCTTTGTTGCAGAACTGGGGGTTGAACTCAGGCCCTTGTGCTTGCCTGGCAAGCGTTTACACTAAGCTATCTCTCCAACCCTGATATTATTATATCTTGGTTCTTGATTGTTCTGTAATTATAGCTCTTTTGATTGGTAAAGTGAGGCCATTTATATTGATGGTTACAACCGGTAGGAACTGAGTTAACCTTGATATATTATTTTCCTGTTTTTTGTTCCCTCTGTTTAATTATTTGCCTTACCTCATGGATCAATTCTGCAGGGGTTCAAGGAGTTATAGTCCTAATGTAGAATGTCCTTCTGAACATTTTGGAGTCCTGGTTTGATGGCCATCAAGTTTATCAGGTGTTTTTTGTCATGGAAGTGTCTTATTTCTCCACTGATATTGCAAGATATTTTTGCAGTGTATTAATCTGGAGTGGAGTTTTTTTTTTTTCATTAACTTTGTTGAAAATCAATAATTACATAACATATTAAAAATTGTAGACAAATAATGAAATGTGAAAGGTATGATATAGAGTGATTTTCAGAGAAATATTTCTGAAATGAATACATCACATGAGATTAATAGATTACACATTGTAAATAAATTATTTACAAACTTAAATGAGTACAACAATAAAAATTGTCCAAAATAAAATTGAAGAATTTACAGATCAGTTGTACAATGGTTCACTCTATGTCAAAATCAAGAAACTAATATTCGTATAATTAGAATTCTCAAAGTAGAAAGATCTAGGCAATAAATATTTAAATATTTAAAATTTCTGAATTTATTTGAACTTATAACACCCCATTTCCAAGAAAAATGAACCTTTTGCACAAGAAATTTGAATAAAATCATACCCAGATACACAATAATGAAATTGTCCAAAACTTATCAGAAAGAAAAAAATCATTAAAGTATACACATAAAAAAATTAGCTATGGAAGAACAAAATTAAATAGAATCTTATTCCACATTAGAAAGAAAAAAGACCAAGTGTGTAAGAAACTAGACTAATTAAAGGACTGAAAGAAAAGAAAAGATCTGTCCTCTTTGAATTTTATACTTAGTAAACATACCTTTGAAAACTAAAAGTAAAATATTTTCCAGTTATAAAAACTTGAAATGTTCTAATACCTCCAGATGTAGCATATAGGAAATTACAAAGAATACATTTCAGAAGTCAAGAGAAGTTGCTGTATGCTCCTACATGACGAATAAAGAGCTCTCAAAATGATAGTTATGCAGGACTATGTAAAATATATTAGATGAATCTATTTAAAAGGTCATTAAAGATTTCTGTGAAATAGTATCCATCTTTTGTCGAGTTATACACATAACTTTTTCATATATGTGTGTATGTGTATAAAAGATAGGGAAGAAGTAGTATAAAGTCAATGAAAATATACTTTTTAAAGTTTCTAATACTAGGAGAAAATATACCATTTCTTTTTTTTTTCTTTGTATACTTTTGAATTTCATTTTATTTATTTTTTATTTTTTTTTATTTTTTTCCATTTATTTTTATTTTATTAAAATACAAATGTCAATCAGACAGTTTCAAAACACCTTAACCATACAGAGTCGATGAATTAATACATTGCAAACTGTTTTCATAACGTTTTCGTATTGTACAAGGTCCATACATGATATTATATTTACAGGTTTTTTATAGCTGAATTATATCAAAGATTCAATAATTATTTACCTAGTGGATGACCATAGCACTAAAAGCCGACATGATATCCTGTCCAACCACCATTAGTGCAGATCTTGCCTCTCATAGAATTATGTAGAAGCACAGCGTTATCTATCCCAACTGTACTGTCTACACACACACATCATGATTTTTTCTTTCTACAACCCTTCCTTTGTCTACACCTGTCAAAAGTGGGCACTCCATTGACATTCAACTAACTTAGGTGCTTGAACTCGACACCACAATCCAACACAGTCCAGCATTCTGCAACCATAGGGAGTTATTCAAAGAAATTGTCGACCATATCCATTAAGCTCAGCTTAATATTATGGGCACATGATGTATACTTCATTTTTATACTTTTATACTTTTCTGCTGGATGGTTAAGACCTAGGTAGATCAAAACTTATATACCAACACATGAACTTTATATTTCCTATGTGGTC
>PVKA01044687.1:0-16004 GCA_004027165.1 Ctenomys sociabilis | reverse complement strand
TCCTCTCTCCTCCCCTCTCCTCCCCTTCCATGTGTTTTAATCCGCTGAACTATTTGGCAGGCCCCTTACAGGAAAAGTTGAAAGTAGTTTCCTTGCCTAGGAGACTTTCCAGAGCCTTTTATCAACCAGTGATATGCCTGTAAGTATGCAGCTGGAGGGGGCGGGGGTGGGGCAGAATGTGATGTTCCCCGGATGTAGGCACCTAGGCACCGTGGATATCAAGGTTGTTTTTCTTAAGGGGTCTCCCAGCGCTAACATCTTGAGAGCCAGGGAGGCCCCTTTGGGAAGTACAGCAGCAGGCTTAGGGGACTGTGGACAGGACAGGACAGGACCCTGAAGAAGCAGCGGATACTGGGCAGACAGGGAATTCCCAGTGACTCCTACCCTGCCACAAAGTGACAGCGTGTGACCTTGAGAAAATCCTTCCTCCTCCTGGAACTCCCTTCTCTTGGAAAACAAAGGAGAGCGCTATCTTTGAGGTCCTGAGCTGCCGGCCACATTTCCTCCACCATCTTTGAAGAGGAGGAGGCAGGCTGGGGAGACATTTGAAGCAGACATGTAAAAGAACTTCAAGGCGGTACAGCTGGCGCCAGGTGCCCTTCCTGGAGATCCTTTGAAACATTGGGCTGGGTTGGGTGAGCTGATGGGCAAGAATCTGAATGTCCCCCAGCCTGCGGTGTGAGCTTACTGGCTACCCACTAGTGACTGAACTTGTCAGTGCCTTTTTCCCCCTTCCCCAGCAGCTTCTCAGAGGCTACTATTTCTGCAGAGGGCAGGCTTTCCAAATTAAAGGTATTATTTATTCTATCAGGTGTGGTGGTGCATGCCTGCAATCCCAGAGCTGGGGAGGCCGAGACAGGAGGAGCCCCATGAGTTTGAAGCCAGCTTGGATTTGTAGTGAATTAAAGGTTAGCCTGAGCTATATCAGAAGAATTGTTTACTTTGTGCACTTAAAAGAAAGATAAAACCCAACTGTACCACTTGGCTTTTGAAGTTTTACTATCTTATTTTTGAAATAGTGAAAGCTGATCTGAGAACAACAAAATTTAAGCACAGTAACCAGGAAAAATAAGACCGGCTCTGCATCCTCTGCAGTCTCCCTCCCGCCCAGGGGGGCAATAAGCAGCATCCCTAAGCCTGTTGATCTCCTTTCTACTCTTTCTGAAGATTCCATCGGAGTCCATAGGTGCCCTGTTTTTGGCCTTGGTTCCTTTTCTTTTTGTTTGTTTTTTCTCTCTTTTTTTGACAGGATTTCACTATACAGTTCAGGCTGGCCCTGAGCTCACTTTGCAGCCCAGGCTGGTCTTGAAATCGAAAGGATCCTCCTGCCTCAGCTTCTCTACTGCTGGGATTACAGATGTGCACCACCACACTCAGCTTTTCTAGACCTTTTGAGAACTGTCTGGGAAAGAAAAGTGGAAATGCCTGTTCATTCAGAGTTCAGTTTCCTCTTCTGAATGGTCCTGGGGAAGGAATTCTAACCAGGTTGCTTGGAGATATGGCTGAAGGTCAGCAGTGACGTCAGCGTCAGTAAAAGTGCAACCTGACACATGAGTGGACGCCTGGGCTGGTGGAGCCGCGAGGCGGAGCCACGGCTTGAACCCGATCTGTAAGACCTCATGGCCTGCCCCCAGCTGCCACCACTTGCCCAGCACTCACAGTGGCTCAGTGGCAAACTGCCTGCCTTTGGGGCAGGGGAGATGGTTCAGTGAAATAAGTGCTTCCCTGTTAAGCCCAAGGGCCTGAGTTCAATTCCTGTTCCGCCAAAAAATAAACAAACAAAAACAAATTTCTGCCTGCCTTTGCCATAGGATCAGAGGTCCCCCTCTGTTTATTTTTCTTTTGAAGAAAGGATCTTACTATGTAGCTCAGGCTGGCCTTAAATTTGAGGGGATCTTCCTGCCTCAGCTTCCTCAATGCTGTTGATTACAGGCCTGCACCACCTCACCCAGCTTACTCTCTGACCTGCAAATTCCAGGTCTGAGTTAAGTGTTTCATAAAACTGAGAGTGCTTCAGATAAAATACAATATGATGAACTGCACAGGGTGGTAAACACCTTAATTCCAGCGCTTGGAAGACTTGGGCAGGAGGATTGCAAGTTCAGTGCATGCCTCAGAAATTTAGTGACTCAATGAGATCATGTTCTCCTCTCCCCCATTTTTTTTTAAAGACTAGAGATGTAGCTTAGTGTGAACCCTGGGTTCAATAGTATGAGTGCTTAGTGTTGTCACAGGTAGCAATAAATGTGGGCTCACTCCAGAAGTACATTCTACAGGAGTCTCAGCCCTGCTGTTCCCTTAACTGCTCTGTTCCTCTCTACTTTCCTCATCTGCAAAATGGGTGTGATAATAGGATTATTATGGTTTACTAACATACAAATATAACTAAATTCAGCACTCGGGAGGCTGAGGCAGGAGGATTGTTGCAAGTTCAAGACCAGCCTGAGCTACAAAGTGAGCTTAAGGGCAGCCTGAACTGCATAGTGAGACCCTGTCTCTAAAAATAAAAAAATTAAAAAAAAAAAAAGGACAATAAATAAATAAAGAAAACTAAAGTGCTTAGCCCAGGGCCTGGCATATAACAAGAATTTAGTAAATCTATTAGTTTTTTCTGCTGAAGTCTAATAGAGTCATTTGTATCTTTTTTTTTGGTTTTTTTTCAGACGTGGGGATTGAACTCAGGCCCTTGCGCTTGCCAGGGAGGAGCTTATTCTACTGAGCTATTTCCCCAGCCCCATTTACATCTATTTTTATACATTTTGTGTGCCCCCTTTGGTATGATAGTTTTTATTTATTTATTTATTTATTTATTTATTTTATGAGCAGAATAGATTTATTGAGGGAAAGAAGGCTACTGTCCGAGAAAGGGACAGGAGGGGCCCCAAGTGGGTAGTTCTGTTTTTTGTTTTTGAGACAGGGTCTTGCTGTGTAGTCCAGGCCGGCCTTGACCTTATTATATAGCCCAGGCTGGCCTTGAACTCATAGAGATCCTCTTGCCTCAACCTCCCAAGTGCTGGAATTACAGGTATGCATTACCACCCCTAGTTTATTGCTAACATTTAAGACACTTGAGTAAGTGCTGTTGTATGTCAGATACTTCTTTAAGCTCATTCACTGTTTGTCCTGTGTGTGGGCCTCAGAAAAGAGTGCTTTTCACAAGGGCCAGCCAGATAGCTCAGCGGACTAAAGCGCCTGCTTCAGCAGAGCACGATGGCTAGAGTGTCCTGTGTGTCCTGTGTGTCGGATTGAACTCAGGCCCTGGTGCTTGCCAGACAAGTGCTTATTCTACTGAGCCATCTCCCCATCCCCTTTAAATTGTTAAAAAATTGAATAATATTTTGTGGCACCTGAAAGTGACATGAGATGCAAGTTTCAGTGTCCAAAAGTAAAGTTTTATTGGCACCTGGCTACATCAGTTAGCCACATCCCCAGAACCTCTTCTTTGTAATGCTTTGAGACATAATAAGGCTAAAATGCCAGGGTGCCTTAGCCTGCAGAGCTAGGATTACAGACACAGGCGCTAAACTGGACTTCTGCTCATTTGTTTTCTTTGCTCTATACCAGCAAAGATGAATAGTTCTCACAATCAATCAAAAAAAAAAAAAAAAAAGTTACTATGTGGCCCTTTACCCAAAAGATTTGCCAACCCCTATTTCACTTGGCTCTTGAAACACTTTCATCCTCTTTCCACTAATTCATTCCTGTCTACTGTACTGTTTTTACTCCCTTTCTACCACTGAGAAAATTGAGCCTCACAGAGGTCATGCCAGGAAATGCCGGGGCTACAACTGGCACAGCCTGGCTCTGGGTTCAGGGATTAACCCTTGGGCTAGCGCCCCTCCCAGGTTGTGCTTCGTCATGAGAAACCCCATCCACCCCCGAGTCTGTGACCAGGCACCCTGTTCTGGCGGAGGCCTGAGCGGAGCAGGCACTGCACCTCGTCCCCTCAGATGGCCTCCAGGGCACCCTGCCAGGCCCCTTTTTTCCTCCAGGCCCAGCCTGGGTCACACAGGCTGTTCCATGAGGCAAGGGCAGGAGGCCTGTCTGGGAGCAGTGTTGGGTTACCCCAGTGACATTCAATTGTTCCTGTGAGAGGACCTGGCTTTTGGCAGCTGCAGACCCTGGATTCCAGGAAGCCTAGCCTGACTCCTTTCCTGTCTGCCTCTAATCAGTGAGTTGGCTGGTATCGCTTTCCACCGGTTACATAACTCAGCCTGCTTCCCTCCCTCTCTGCTCTCATCTCTGCAGCACTCTGAGTGTGTCAGTGGCTCAGAAGGAAGACAGGGGAGTTGGGGAAGACAGACCAGCTAAAAAGCCTCCAGGGAAATGTATCCAACCAAAGCCGGGCATGGTGGCGTATACCTGTAATCCCAGCACTCGGGAGGCTGAGGCAGGAGGATTGTTGTGAGTTCGAGACCAGCTTGAGCTACAAAGTGAGTTTAAGGCCAGCCTGAACTGCATAGTAAGACCCTGTCTCAAAAAGGCAAAAAAAAAAAAAAAAAAAAAAGGAAATGTATCCAACCAGAGACAGAGGAGCCCAACACCTCAGCCCTGAAAAGAGACCCCTGCAGTGGCAGCGCTGCTCTCAGGGAAGGCTCAGGTGTGACCTGAACTGCAGGCTTGGCTTGGGCCACTTTGGGAGGAGGGAGGGAAGCAGGAAATGGATACTACAGTATGTGAGAGGAATCCTGGGTTTAGATCCTGCTTCTGTCATTACTAGTTGGGTAATTCTGCACAAATTTCTAAAACCAAGCCTCAGATTCTGCAAATACCATGGAGACAATAACAAGACCTCTCTCTTAACTGTTTTTCGGCGTTTTTTGTTTTTGTTTTTTTGGCAGAACCAGGCATTGAACTCAGACCCTTGCGCTTGCCAGAGAAGCACTTATTCTACTGAGCCATCTCCCCAGCCCCTCTCTTAACTATGATTGTTGTAGGCAACTATATTATGGGCAGTCAGACGGGGATAGGCCCTCAAGGAGACAGAGCGTAAAACCAGCTATCTTGCAACTGTGAGGGAGACCCAGACCTAAAGACCAAAAACTGAACAAATGCTTAGCTCCTAAAGACAAGCATCTGGGATGGATCATCAGTCTTGAAGCCAGGACTAATCCAATTGCCGCTGGCTGCTGGATAAAATCCTGTTCCATATTCACATTCCTTGCTCCGTGGCTCGCTTTCCCATTTGGTCCTGGACTTAATCTTCCTTCAGCAATCATGCTTTAATCTTATTGCTTGACCATAGCTCTGTCCCACCTCATATGCCAGTTCCCATGTTTCCCACTTGGATTCCCCTCACCTCACAGATTTGCTCTATAAAAATTCCCCCAAACAGCAGGTACTGGGTCAACCCACTTGGGTCCCCTTCTGTCCCTCTCTCAGACAGAAACTTTCTTTCCCCCAATAAATATATTCGGCACTTAACCTCTCTTTGTTCCTAAAATTCATTTTTTGGTTGTAGAGAACACGAACTCATCCCAGGTAGCTCTCAGGTTGGGAGTTTCATTCTCCTGCATCATGATAAGAATGAAATCATTAGGGCTGGTGAGATAGCTCAGTGGACTGAGTGCCTGCAAGCTCCAGGAGCACATGCCACACCAGCCACCAGGCCACAATGAGCTGGCCACTGAGACCGGGTATGGCACGCATGTCTATAGTCCCAGTGCTGGGGAGGCTGAAAAGAGAAGGATCGCTAGGAGTCCGAGTCCTGGTGAAACACTGTACCAAATACAAAAAGAAAGAGAGAGGAGGGGGAGAGGAGAGAGATAGAGAGGGAGAGGGAGGGAGGGAGGGGGACAGAGAGAGAGAGAGAGAGAGAGAGAGAGAGAGAGAGAGAGAGAGAGAGAGAAGAAAAGGAAGCATGGTGGCTGGGGATTGATCCCCTGTGTGCTGCGCTGGTCCCATCCCTGGGGCATGCTGAGACCCTGATTGAGACTGGGTGTGATGGCAGTGCCTGGGAGGCTGAAAATGGGAGAATCACTAGAGTCCAATCTGTGTAGTGAGACCTTGCACAAATACATTAAAAAAAAAAAGTCGCCGGGCGTGGTGGCGCATGCCTGTAATCCCAGCACTAGGGAGGCTGAGGCAGGAGGATTGTTGTGAGTTCGAGACCAGCCTGAGTTGCAAAGTGAGCTTAAGGCCAGCCTGAACTGCTTAGTGAGACCCTGCCTCAAAAAGACAAAAAAAAAAAAACAAAAAAAAACAGTCATTTAAATTAGGCCTTAGGGCCGGCCAAATAGCTCAGTTGATTAAAGTGCCTGCAAGCAGGTGCAGGGGCACAGGGTTCAATTCCTGGGCCTGTTACCCCCCCCCACCCCAGCCAGGGTGCACTGAGACAGCAATTGAGACTAAGCATAGTGGCACACCCCTATAATCCCAGCTTTTGGAAGGCTGTAAACTGGTGGATCACTACAAGTCCGATCTAGTAGCGAGACCCTGAACACCCTGTAGACCCTGCCCTAGAATATAAACAAACAAACGAACAAACTGGGCCTGGGGCCAGTAAGATAGCTCAGTGGACTAAAGCACCTGCTTAGGCAAGTTTATTTATTTTATTTATTTATTTATTTATTTATTTATTTATTTATTTTTGTCTTTTTGAGACAGGGTCTCACTATGCAGTTCAGGCTGGCCTTAAACTCACTTTGTAGCTCAGGCTGAACTCACAATTCTCCTGCCTCAGCCTCCCGAGCGCTGGTATAATAGGCCTGCGCCACCACGCCCGGCTTTTAGGCAAGTTTAGACAAGTACAGGAACGAAGGTGGTCCACAGCGGTCCAGGCACCACATGCCAGTGCTGCACCCACGCATAGGGTGGGCTGAGCAGGCCACAGAGTCCGGGCATGGTGGCACACACCTATAATCCCAGAGCTGGAGACTGAAAACAGAAGGATCACCACCAACTCCAAGCTGCGTAGTGAGACCCTATAGCAACCAAATACATTTAACAAAAAAAAAAAAAAAAAAAAAAAAATTAAAAAATAGAATAAACTGGGCCTGGTGGTGCATGCCTGTAATCCAATCCTAGCATTGTAGGAGACCCAGGCAGGCAGATCACAAGTTTGAACCCAGACTGTACAATTTAGTGATTCAGCAAGACCCTGTTTCAAACAAGCAAAAAGTCAAGCAAACAAATAAAAGAAAGGGTGGAGGATGGAATTCAGTGTGAAGGCCCTGGTTCCATCTCTAGTATCACAACATGAATAAATAAACAATAGACCAAATAGAAATAAAACAATTTAAGTGGTTGGCACTGAGTTCAGTGTTTCCTGGATTCAGTCCCTAGTACCAAAAAAGAAAAGAAAATTAAATCACTGTAGCTAAAGACTCAAGGCTAGAGTAGCACGTGGCATATAATACAAGCTCAGTAAATATGAATAATTATTACTATTATAAAAATATTAGCTATTGTTAGTACAGATTGAATGAACACCCCTAATATCAAAATGTGAAGTCTGAAATACTCCAAAATCCTAAACTTCTGTTTTTTTTTTTTATTTTTCCTTTGGTGGAACCGGGGATTGAACTCAGACCCTTGTGCTTGCCAGGGAGGCGCTTATTACTCTGAGCCATCTCCCCGGACCCGAATCATAAACTTTTTGACTATACACTTGGCATTTACAGTGAAGAGTATTCAACCAGTAAATCTTGGATTCCAAAAATGAAAAAAAGGGGCCAGGAATATAGCTCAGTGGCAACGTGCCTGCCTGCCAGGCATGAGGTTGCGAGTTGGATGACCAGAACAACAAAAAAAAAAAACTAAGAAATACAAAATCAGAAACAGTCATGGTCCCAGACATTTCAGGTAAAAGACACTTCACATTTGGTTGTTTTTTTTTTTTTGGCAGAACCAGGAATTGAACTTAGGTCCTTGCCCTTGCCAGGGAAGCACTTATTCCACTGAGCCACCTCCCTGGCCCCACACCTAATGTTTGTTAACCAGAGAGAAAAGGTTAGACATGGGCCAGAGGCTTGAATAAAAACATCGATTGTAGCTCTATTTTTAGTACAGACAAATTGAAAGTCATCTAAATACATGTCTCTCAGTAGAAAACAACTAATAAATTATGGAATCCCATGCTATGGAATTCTGAACAGCAGATAAAAAGAATGAAAAAGATCTCTGTGGACCAATATAAAAAGGCTTTTATATTGATGTAGGGTCCAGTGGAAAAAAAAAAAGCTAGGAACAGAAGGATACCCAGAGCATGAAAATTGATGTAAAACACAGTAATGCAAATCAGTCCTCAAGTGTACACAATGTATGCAAATACCTGCCACAGAGCCTCAGTGGCTGTCTGACAGGACTGTCACCAGCCTACTTGTGGCTATTCACATTTAAATGCAAATTAATTACAATTAAATAAAATCTTTTGTTTTTGGAACCAGGGATTGAACTCAGGCCCTTGCACTTGCCAGGGAGGCACTTATTCCACTGAGCGATCTCCCTGGCAATTAAATCAAATCTTAAATTCAGTTCTTCACCACCTTTAGTCATACCTCAGGTGCGGCTTGTGGCCTGTGCATTGGCCAATGCAGACTCAAGATTTCTGTGGCTGTGGAACATTCTAGTGGTTGGTACTGATCTGTAGAAACAAAACGAAACTAACTGTAGCAGTTACTTTGGCAAGGGAGGCTGGGGAAGATAAGGATTGCAGGATTTTTTTTTTTTTTTCTTCTCTCTTTTAACACAAGTCTGGGGGCCAGGGAGATGGCTCAGTGGAATAAGTGCTTCCCTAGCAAGTGCAAGGGCCTGAGTTCAATTCCTAGTTTTACCAGAAAAAAAACAACAAACAAAAAAACATGTCTGTGGAGCATCTATTGTGTGCCAAGCATTCTCCTCAGCACCAAGAGGACTGAACCAACTTCCTGCCTCTAGAACACTCTATCCTGCTGGATGAGACAACAAGGTGACAACTGAAAACATTTTTTTTTTTTTTCTCTATTTTAGGAAAGGATCTGCAAGGTGTTCAGGGTCTCACTACTAGCTAGGATTTGTAAAGTGATCCTCCCGTTTACAGCCTCCCAAGAACTGGGATTACACTCATGTGCCACCACACCTAGTCTCAATTTCTGTTTTGGCATATCCTGGGGGGCAGCACAGCAGGCCTGGAGATTGAATGCCCTATCCCGCCACTTGTTTACTTGTTTGCAGGTGCTTTAATCAGCTGAGCTACTTGGCCGGGCCCCTAAAGACATTTTTAAAACTTTTTATTTCAGATAAAGGGAGCTCTTTGCTTGTGTAATTTAAACTTTATAGAAGGAAACCCAAGTAGCCTGGACCTGGACTTGTACCTTATTCTTCTGAACTCATTTCTTTTTTCTTTTTTATCTCTGGTTCTGAGGATTGAACCAAGGACCTCTACACTGAATTATGCCCCCAAGCCTTTTTTATTTTGAGGCCAGGCTTACCTAAAATGCCCAAGCTGGGCTTCAACTTATCTCAGCCTCTGAGAATGCTGGGATTGTAGGCATGTGCTACCACGCCCCGCTTCAAAATAAACTTAAAAAATCATAGGGCCAGATATGGCGGAACATACCTGTGGTCTCAGCATTTGGGAGGCTGCGGCAAGAGGAACGCTGTGAGTTCAAGGCCAGCCTGGGCTATATGGCAAGACTCTGTCTTGAAAAAAAAATGTAGAAAATAATGGAGGAATGAGAGAAGTGGGCTGGGGCTCCTACAGAGCCAGGCAGTGTCGGACTTTCTCTTGAGAGCAGGCCCTGGAGATAAGGCAGAGCACATTTAGGCTTGCTTTTCCCACTGAATCCAGGCCTTCCAGGGGCCACTCTACCTGTCTGACCTGCAGAGGGACAAAGGCCATGGCATGTTTGGTTCTCTCAGAGCTGGGGGTACATGAGGGACGTGGAGGGGGAAGGGCCCTGCGTTTGCTAGAGGGTCCACCTAGGACTCAGGAAGTCCCACATGGCGTGACTAACGCAGTTACTGATAGGGGCCCGTGGGGCTTCTTTCCTGGTCCTTGGACAGGACACACAGAAAAGGTGGCAGGAGGGCATTAAGAGTGAAAAAGCATATTCCACCGGGTGAGAGCAGCTCCTGAAAACCTTTCCCTTTTTTGGGGGATGGTGGGTACTGGGGATTGAACTCATGATCTTGCACTTGCCATACAGGTGCTTCTGCTGCTGAGTTTTATACTTTATGCTATTCTTTCTTTCTTTCTTTCTTTCTTTCTTTCTTTCTTTCTTTCTTTCTTTCTTTCTTTCTTCCTTCCTTCCTTCCTTTCTTTTTCTTTCTTTCTTTTTTTTTCTCTTTCTTTCTCTCTCTCTCTTTCGTTCTTTTGTATTTAGGACAGGGTTACAGGGTGTATAGGGTCTCACTGTATAGATGGGACTCATAGTGGTCCTCCTTCTTAAAGCCTCCAAAGTGCTGGGATTATGCCCACTCTCAATCTGGCTCAGCACAACCCCAGGGGCGGGGCTAGCAGGGCCACCATGCAGGACCAGGATCAGTCAGACTCCGGGCCCCTGCATCTGTCTAGCAGGCACTTTAATCCACTGAGCTGTTTGGCTAGACATGTTGCTATGCTTTCTCCCCAGTTCCCTGAAAATCTTTTTGTAAATGCATATCCCCTCTGCCTTTTGTGTGTCTTATCTAATTCTTTGTTCAGGACACCAGAAACCTAAAAATAATTTCCCTTGGGACCCACACACTAATCACACTTCTTGGTAAATCAGCCAAGAGGTAAAAGTCCCCTTTTGGGGGAAAAGATAAAGTTATTTTTCTCCCCTTTTTTGTCACTCATTACGGATATGAGTCAGACCATTGAGAGCTGCCAGGGCATCTGTCTACCACTAACCCAACCATGGAAAGGATAATTTTATGTTCTTCCAAGTACAAGGAAACATGCCTACCCTGCAGGTTGCAAATGTGTGACCCAAAAGTTTCTTTCTTTTTTTTTTTTTTTGGTGGAACCAGGGATTGAACTCCCAAAAGTTTCCTATGTCCCTTTTGCTCTCCCATTTTTGTTCTTCCTAATACTTCCATCATCATGACCAAAATTTCATCTGCACATTCCCCGGAGAGGGCCTTTGTTCTGTTGCTGTCCTCAGCCGGTCACCCTCTCAGGGCCCTGTGGCAACACCTCAGGAGCCATCTGGGTTCACCTTTCCACCATTCCACCATATTTCCCAGCTGTCTCTGTAGACTCCAGGAAACCTGAGAGGAGAGATATGGTCTTCACAGGTCTTCATTCTTCAGGAACACAGGCCTAGTCTTCTCTTTTTTTTATTTTGGTACTAGAAACTGAACTCAGGACTTTGTGCTTGCCAGGCAGATGCTGTGCCATCTGGGCTGTAGCTCCATCCCCTCTTTTGCCTGTTGTTGTTTTTTTTTTTTTTTGGCAGAACTGGGGATTGAACTCAGGCCTTTGAGCTTGCCAGGGAAGTGCTTATTCCGCTGAGCCATCTCCCCAGCCTCTTTGCCTGTGTAATTTATGCCGGCCTTAGACTCACTTTGTAGCCCAGTCAGGCCTCAGACTCAGCAATCCTCTCGCCTCATTCTCCCAAGTGCTGGGATTATAGGCTTGTGCCACTACATCCAGCTCTTCTCTTTCTTTTCAGAAGTGCCACAAAACATGCTAGGTAATGCTCTCTACCCATCCACCAACCTCACCATTAAGCTCCAGTTTAAACTACGAAATGGCAAAAAATGGGCACAGAATGGGAATCTAAATTTGCAGATTTGGCTCCGGAGCAAGATGGCAGCAGAAGCGCTGTGTGCCTGAAGCCCGGCGGTGGCCTGAGGCCTCCTGCGGCCCGAGGCCTCCTGCCTTGGCTCTGGAGCCTGACATCTTTTAATAGCAGACATCAAGACAGCTGGTTAAAATCCTTGTTTGTCAGGAAAGTTGACACAAGAAAAGATGCTCACTCTAATCTCCTAGCCAAAAAGGAAATGAGCAGTCTGTACAAGTGACAGTTTCACAAAGATGGGACCAGGGAGATGGCTCAGTGGAACAAGCACAAGGGCCTGAGTTCAATCCTTGGTTCTGCCAAAAAAAAGAAAACCACACAATGTAAACCAGAATGCCTAGAACAATACAACAGAATTTGTCAAGAGGTGTTACCAAAGATCCACGAAGATAAATATTACCCCTGCACCTTGGTGGGGACTTGGAACACATGGTATGGCAAGCAGGATCAAGCTGTCCACCTCTGGAGGTATGAAGGAGGCTGTCCAGCACTCGTGGAGGTCATGAGTAAACTCAGAGAAAATCAGGACTTCACACGTTTCCATAAAGCAAGAAGCAACATGCTTCTCTCCAGCACTGTACTTTTTTTTTTTTTTTTTTTTTTTTTGGCGGAACCAGGGATTGAACTCAGGTCCTTGCACTTGCCAGGAAGCGCTTATTCCACTGGGCCATCTCCCTGGCCCTGCTTCTCTCCAGGAAATCAACTGCTTCTGGAGTTCAGTTTCTGGAATGAGCCTGTGTGTCCCCTCATCCCCATCCCAACCCCTCTCCCCAGGACCTAATATCTATGAATTCAGGTCTTACCAGCTCCGACCAGGAACCGTGACCGAATGGGGCAATTACTGGGCCCGTGCAATTCATTTTCAACAAGACAAATAACGAAGCAGTGGGAGGATTCTTCTCTCAGATTGGGCAGCTAGACATGGTGCATCGTCTTTGGGCTGACAAGAATCTGCAGAGCCGGGAAGACACGCCGAATGCAGCCTGGCACAAGCACGGCTGGGAGGGGCTGGTGTATCACACAGTCCCACTCATTCAGGAAATGGAGTCCAGAATCATGATCCTGCTGAAGACCTCGCCCCTTCAGTAGAGCTAGAGAACGTGTCTGTTCCCACATTAGCGTGATCAGGAGAGAGGAAGCCGTGACTGAGCGGGACAGAGCTCCGAAGGCCTCTGACACTATAAATTTGTCAAACCAACCTCGGATGACACCCTTTTCTTCCTACCCTCCAGGAAGAGAAGGTCCAAAGTCAAACTGGAATCACTTCAGAATAAGATTCCAACCATGAAACAAAAAGATCAGCCATTTCTGAAATTTCTAAAAGGTGAATGCATTTTATAATCACAGATTTTGATAGATTTCTTGTATCTAGAAGAAACACAAGTTTTAATTCTGTTTCTCAGGCAGTTTTCTGAGTCTCAAGCTACAAACTACTCTTGAGTGTACCTGGTACCCTGAAGATGTTTGAACCCCCTCTTCTCTATAACAGGACAATTGCATTTACCAGCGATTTGGTCTGTGCAGGGCGCTGTATCACCCTGAATGGGGAAGGGGGCCTCAGCCTATGTATCATATATGATTTTTGAAATGAACACCTTGAATAGCACTCATTTTTATTTGTAGTATTTTCCTATAAAGCAAGTAGTGCTCAGAAAAGGGGTTTTATTTTACAGAGTCATTTGCGACCTCAGACATTTTTCGGGTAGTGTCCTCCAGGGTCGTGTGTGCAGGGCAGTGCATGCAGCAGTGCCGAGCAGCACAGAGCTGCGTGCTTTGTCTCACTCTGTGATTTCCATTTAATTTAGTGTACCAATCTCCTGACCGTAATCATGTTTGTTCCCGTGAACTGAAAAATAGTGTCTGGCCCCACAAATTGAGGAATTGATGTGTAAAATAAAGTGTGCAGAAATCTTAACAGATGTTAACCTTTTACATGTGAATGGTTTTCTCCAAGAAAATATCAAACTCAATAAAGTCCTCTTAATTAAAAAAAAAAATCATAAATTATCAGATTTGTCCAGGGAGATAGCTCAGTAGAATAAGCACTTTCCTGGCAAGTTCAAGGTCCTGAGTTTAATCCCCAGCACTGCAAATAAATAAATAAATAATCAGATTAACATTGTGGTGCATGCCATAATCCCAGCATTCTGGAGGCTGAGGCAGAGTTTGCCAAGAATTTGAAGCCAGCCTAGACTACACTGTGAGTACAAGGCCAGCCTGGATCTACAGGGTATTCAGAGCTCATTACTAGATCAGATTCAGTGATCCACCTGTTTAGGGCCTCCTAAAAGCTGGGATTACAAGCACATGCCAGCATGCCCAGTCTCAATTGCTGTCTCAGCACTCCCTAAGGGCAGGGCCGGCAGGCCCAGGGATCAAACCTCTGGCCCCTGAGCCTGCTTGCAGGCACTTTAATCTGCTGAGCTATTTGGTAGGCCCTATAATCTTTTATTTGTTAGGTCCAGGGTCTCACTACCATTTCAGACTCAGTGATCCTCCTGTCTCTGCCTCCCCAGTGCTGGATTACAGGCATGTGTCACCACACCCAATTCCCCAGGCTGGCACAGAATATGGTACTGGGAATCAAGTCCCAGTCCTGGCCCTGATTGGAGAATTTTAATGTTTTTCATTATCATTGTAAAACCAAGGACAATTTTATAATTTTTTTGTACATACATGTAGGGCAATCTGTCTTTAAGTAGGAGTAAATTTCTCTTTTATTTATTTACTTAGGTTGTTTTTGCAGAACCAGAGATTGAACTCAGGCCCTTGTGCTTGCCAGGGAAGACACTTATTCCACTGAGCCATCTCCCCGGCCCCTGCAAATTACTCTTTTAAAAAGAAGAATCCTAGTCGGGCATGGTGGCGCAGGCCTGTAATCCCAGCACTTGGGAGGCTGAGGCAGGAAGATTGTTGTGAGTTCAAGACCAGCCTGAGCTACAAAGTGAGCTTAAGGCCAGCCTGAACTGCATATGAGACCCTGTCTCAAAAAGACAAAAAAAAAAAAAAAAAAAAAAAAAAAAAATAAATAAATAAAAAGAAGAATCCTAGATAGTTTTCCCTTTAAATCAACTGTCTTGTTATTTAAATAAACTTCTTGTTTAAAACGGAAAAAAAAATGGAATGGAACTCAGGACTTTGCACCTGCAAGGCAGGTGCTTGTGCCACTAAGATATATTCCAGGCCCTATATCTAGGCTTCTGCAGCCACATTCAGAAATCATCCCTCTGCAAAGGCCAAGAGATGTGGTATGGAGAGACCCCTCCTCCCCACAGCCTCACTGTCCAGACCCTGCTCATCCAAGCAAACATTCACCCTAATCTTTGCCCCTGTTCCCTTCTGCCGTATGCTATGTCCAACTCTTTGCCACACCCAAGAGCCCAGGTAACCCCTGTAATGGCACCTCAGGATTAGGAGCCAGGCTGGTATCATCTGGAGGAGGGTCCCCCTGAGCACATGTGTGCAAGGGCCAAGGGGTGGGGGAGAGCTGCGGTGTGTGAGGCCACAGAAGAGGTCACAAACCCAGAGCAGATTGAGTAAAGGAGGCAGAGGGCAGGAGAAGTGAAGCCTGCAGGAGCTGCTTACTGGGGGACTGGAAGGCCACAGGACATTTTTTATTCTGGATAAAGATCAAAGAGTTTTGGGGAGAATGTGGCTTGAAGGTCCCAGTGACCTGGGCTATGGGGAAGCTTCTGGATTCTCACCAAGGGAACTTGGTCAGAAGGCTGAGGTCCCCAGGTGAACAGATTCTGACAGGATCCAGGGAGCCTAAACCCACTCTTCCTGAGTAAGCTGCAGGCCATCCTGCCACAGAAAAGGGATTTTTCAGAACGTGTCAGGGAGGGCACAAAGGGGTGGAGCAGGCAGAAGTATGATTTCAAAGAAGTAGGGTGCAGAGGAGAGAGACAGACAGACAGACAGATGGGGGAGGGGGGCACACTGGCTCTGGAGCTGGAAACGTTTGTAAGGATGGGAACTTACAGTTGGTCATGGTTTCCAGGAAAGGACAGCTGTTGCAGAAAGTTGAAGTCCAACTCCCCGGGGGTGGGGAAACCCCATTTTGCAAGTGAAGAGCAAGGGAAGAGGCCCATTTGCAAGTAAAAAGTTATGGCCAGCCAGGTGCAGTGGTGTAGGCCTGTAATCTCAGCACTTGGGACCCTGAGGCAAGAGGATTGTAGTGAGTTCAAGACCAGCCTGAGCTACAAGGTGAGTTTAAGGCCAGCCTGAACTGCATAGTGAGACCCTGTCTCAAAGAGACAAAAAAAAAAAAAAAAAGTTATGACCAAACCCATTTGCCTG
>PVKA01044686.1:0-16013 GCA_004027165.1 Ctenomys sociabilis | reverse complement strand
CCTCCCCTTCCCTCCTCTCTGTTCTCCTTTCCTCTGTTCTCCTCTTCTCTCCTTTCACTGTGGTACTGGGATTAAAACCATGTTCTCACATGTGGTTGGCAAGTATTCTGTCACTGAGCCTCCATTTTTAAAGCAAATTTAATTTGTTTTTTCTGAAAGATACTCAAAGTTCTTCAACATTGGCAACTGCTTCTTAAGTTCTCTAAAAGTCAGCAAAGTGTTCTGTTTGCTATTTTTATTCCTACAGGCAAACAAATTGATAACTCCTAAGGACATCAGTGCTTTCCATTATTCAACTCTTCCTAAGCCTAATACCCTCATCTCAGGTGATTCCCTCTGTAGTTAGGTAACATGGCCTGAGGGATTTCTGAGAAGGTTTTCATTTCCTTTAGTAGCATGCAGTCATAACCCTCATGAGACTCATAAGCTACATGAAGTTGGATGCCAGGTGCATCTTTTTATTGTAGTTAGATTAATGTTTGAGATATAAGTGTACTCAGTAAATAGTAACTTATCAAAATATTATAATATTTTCATTCTTTTACTGTTGGATATACAGAATGAGTATTCCCATTTTATAGGCTGAGAAATTGTATTGTGGCAGCTTAAATATTTTTGGTTGTGAGGTCACTCAGCTCTTAGCAATAAATCCAGCTTCTGACTCAGAGGACACAGCTCTCACTAGTAGACCATAGTATCCTTTTTAGTAATTCTTAGTGTTTCATCATATTGTAAGTCTGAAACTCTTGACTGTCATAAATTGTTTGAAACAATGTTTGTTATATAAACATAAAATGCAATCAAAAGGAAATGCGCAAAAGCAGAGTCAAATAGCATTGCTAAAAAATGGTTTGGATTGGAAAAATACGTTTATTTTTTTCTGAATACAATATTCTAGCTCTTATCATACTCTATTAGTTTATAGAATGTTTAGTTTTTCTGTATTACACTAGGTAGAAGCAAGTCTTCATTACCTAAGTGTGCTGTTTCTTGCTTATCTCCACACTGATTTAATTTGAGCATTTATTGGTACACTGGAGAGATGAAAAAAGGGAAAAGAAAAAAGGAAACAGAAAAGGAGAAAAAAAATAAGTTATATAGCTGCTATCATGAGTTTCAAGAAAATAATAGACAATAACACTTATTTTCTAACCTTATTTTAAAATTGCCAGAAGGTTTCGAAAATTTGAAGAGGGCCATTTGCTACTACATTTCAGGACCATGAAAAATGTTTTTGTTCTTTAAATTTACAATACTACCTCTAGTATCTTCTGAGGAAATAAATATATCCAACATAAGTAAATGGTTTTCTAAAGTTTGCTTTATCTTAACAATGGGATATCACAAATCAGGACTAATGAAATTTTGAAAATATTCAATAATAGAAATTGATGTTCAATATACAATGTTAAGGAAATAAAGATCCAAATCTTATAATTTTTACATACTAAAATGAAAATTAAATTCTAAATTGTATTATGTTTGAGCAAATATTTTACAGGTAATTTTCATTTTCTTTAAAAATGTTCTATATTTATGTGTTTCTATATTTAGCTATACCCTTTGTAGCTATTACATGAAGATATAAATCTGGGCTGAGGGGGAACTTAATGGCGGGGTGCATTTGTAGCTTGTGCAAGGCCTTGGGTCTAGTTTCTAGCATGTAAAAACACATTGAAGTATATTTTCTTTAGGCAAGTCTTAAAACATATGAATATGATAAAGACTTTGAACTTTCACTCTGATTGTATAAATTCTTCCCATTTGCTTCATCTTCTCTCTGGACTTGGGATGAAGCTCATGTGTCTTGTACTGATATCTGAGTTAGTATTAAGGGAAAGGTCTTATAATAAAGCTCAGTAAGCCCCAGTGGTGATAATTTAAAAGATTTTTAAAGTGAGGTACCTCAAAACTGAAAGGTAATGTTGACATTATTCATTACATCTATTGCTCAAAGTGTTGTAGAGAACACTTCCTTCTTATTTTTTTTCCTTCACAGGCTAGTATCTTCCTTTTTACCTCCCTCTTACTTACTCCAAGTTTATTCTTTAGATCAGTAGAAAGTGGTTGAAAAATGACACAAGGACACAAGTGCCACAATACAAATGAGGTCACAGAGGCGTATGTGAGAATTCTCACATTCAGGAATACAAAACACTTTTATTTTCAACCCTAGGTCCTTATAAATTATATCCTCGTACATTAAACCATATGTAAACTGGGCATGGTAGTGCATGCCTGTAATCCCAGCACTCAGGAGGCTGAGGCAGGAGGATTGTTGTGAGCTCGAGACCAGCCTGAGCTACAAAGTGAGCTTAAGGCCAGCTTGATCTGCATCGTGAGATCCTGTCTCAAAAAAGACAAAAAAAAAAAAAAATGTAAACCAATCAACTTTCTGATTAGCATTAGTTCTTCATGGCTTATTATCTTTGTGCCTGATTTGTTCTGAATAAAACAGGTTTTGAATAATCTCTCTATTGTGTGTGGTATCAGAAATTGAACCTAGCACCACTACACTGAGCTACAGCCTCAATCCTTTAATTATTTATTTATTTGCTTGCCTATTTCTTACGCAGGATCTGACTAAATCACTAAGTTGCCTAGGCTGACTGCTAACTTGCTCCTGCCTCAACCCACAAGAGTGAAGTGAAGGGACTACATGCATGTGCCATTATGCTTGGTTGACCTGGCACTTTTTAAGATAACTTTGAAACGGACTCCTTGCACTAAGCTACTCTGTTTCACATTATTTTATGAAAACAAGCATTGTATAGATATATATTTTTGGCACCCATAGTCTCATATGGTGGAAGCTGGCTCCCCCGTGTGGTGGTGCTTAGGTGGCAGAGCCTTTCAGAGGTGGGCCTATTAGAAGTTAATTGGGTTGTGGATGCTCCATCCTCAAGTACAGATTAATGTTATCTGGGGGGAGTGAGTCTGGTCTCACATGACCGAGTGAGTTCCCAGGAGCATGAGTTGTGAGTTGTTACAAGCAAGTTGTCATAGGCACCTCTCTTGCATCCCTCTTTTGCAAGGGCTGTTTATCACTGTCTGGTGGATTGGCAGCTATGCCGGTGGACAGCTTGTAACACCAGCTGAACTGAGCCAGCTTGGTGCTGGGTGTGGGTGTGCACCTGAAGATCATTGCTGAAAGCGTAAGAGGCAAGACGGGGGGGTGGAAGAAGGGAAGCTTTTGGTTCTCCTGCCTTTCCTGATATGAACTTGACTGTTCTCATCATTGAAGGAACTAAGGACCTCATTGTTGCTTAAAATGGCTATGGTTCACTTTGTGGGAGCTCTGGTCCTTACTCTGAGCATTGCTTCTTGACTTTGGAAGAGGAAGATGGTGCACTGTTCAATGTCCTGCAGAAGCTTGTCTGCTGGCCTCCTGATACAGACTCAGCTATTATCATCAGAAGACTTTGGGATCTTGTTGTTACTGAGGATGGCTGTGGTACTTTTTGGGGAGCCCTGATTGTTACTTTTAGTGTTGCTTCCTGGCTCTAGTACAGATCCCTCAGCCTGCTAGAGAAGATCCTTCAGCCCACTGGCATAGACTTTCTAGCTTCCACCACTGACCCTTGGGTGTCCCCAGCACAAATCCATGAAAACAGACAGGCTTGAGCCTTTGTCATGAACTCTTGGCCTCCAGTTGGATTTGTGAGAGCCTGTGGTCTTTGGCTGAGTCAAGCAGGACATTGCTTTGGGATCCAGGACCTCTGTGGGATTCTTTGGTTTTTAGTGTGTGGACAGATTTTATGCACTTTCTTAGTATATGTTATTCTTTACATGACTATTATAAAATAATTCTATAAATTATGTGTCTTGTATTGTTTCTCTTGTGAATGCTGACTTCAGCACTCTCATAAGCACTCTCACAAGGGTGATGCCACCTCTATCAAGTCTTCACACATGTTGACACCATCTATTTGATGGATAAGGCAGCAATTGGTTTGCACCAGAAGAACCATGGTTTGTTCTTTGAGATCTATGAAAATTGGAAACATATCAACTTTTCTAAATTTACTGTCCTCATCTACAAAATAGGACTAAAAGTATTGCTTCAGGTTTCTGTTGAGGGGACTATAGGGGAACTGATCAATATAAGCATGCTGAGCATTTATATATAAGAGTGAACTACAGGGGACGATTATTATTATAACATAAAAGCAGAGAAATGAAACTCCATACACATGAGCCATTGTATTAGTTAATACTTGGATTCTTTTAACTTTTCGAAATATTCATAGATATTTAGAATAACAAAAACTTATGCTTAGTAACTATCTGTGCTACTGTGATTTATAATAAAAAATATGTGTTTAGCCTTAGTCTACCTTCTGACACATGGCTCCTTGGAGTCTCTGATAGGTGTCCTTTTATGCTGATGAGATGACTGATGGATGGAACTTTTTTAGATGGCTGGGATCACTTCCATGATTAGAAGGTTGGGACTTTCAGCCCTATATTTGGACTTCTGGGAAGAGGAGAGAGGTGGAAAACTGTCTTGATCACTAGGGACAATGAATTAATCAGTTACAGCTGTGTAACGAGGGCTACATAAAATCCCTAAAAGACTGAGTTTGAAGAACTGGAATGCTTGATATGTGAAAATGCCTGGAAAAACAGCATATGACAAGATGTGTTAATTTCTGACTCATAATAATTGAGTAAATTAAATAGCATTTTTTCTGAGTTCTTCAAGGTACAAATTACAGGTCATGCAAACCTTTGATTTAGAGCCATTTAGTCAAAAGTACAGGTAAACCAACCCGAAATTTATGATAGTTATCTGAAGTGCATTATACTCTTTTGGGCCTGAGCCTTTAATTTGTGGGACCTGTGAAAACTCTGGTTAATGTCAGAATTGAATTGAATTAATAGGATACTAAGTGAGTGTGTGAGAATTGGTTAGTATGGCAAAAACATGACACATCAATCACATGAGTGATGTGTGTAGATTTGAAAGGATAACAGTTTTTTCCCCCTATTTTTTTTCTACATAGTAAAATCATGACTGTGAACATTACTGTTTTCCATTATAGTTTTCAGAAAATTCTTTTGTGGTCAGAAATTCATTTTTAATGTAAACTTTCTTTTTTTTTTAGAAATTCTATTCATGACTAGATTGGCCAATTGCTTAAAATGATATTGTTGCCTCCTGTATCTGAGGAAATGAACAATAGTCATTATTATTTTTTATTATATGAGTGATGCTAATTATTGCATGATATGTAGTAGCAAAAGTCTTATTAATGTCATATAGTATTTTGAATCAAGACTTTTAATTAAGGTCTTAGAAAAAATTTAATAAATATAAGTGAAAATTAGTAATTAATTGTACAACTACATCATGTTAATTTTAGCCTAACAGCAGGAAAAGATCTATCAAAATGTTTATAATTACATTTTTCATATTTTTAATTGTATATTCAAGTAGTGCTTTTGTATCAATACAAATACAGTTTGGATGTAAAGATAAGGACTATGTCAGATCATAGTAAGATACATTTGTGTTGCACTCTTTCTGAATTCCTTATATATTACAGAAAACTTAATCATCCAAATAATACTTTTTGGCTCTCTTCTTTTTGTTCTGTGGCTTCCGTTTTCATCATCCTGTCTGTTAGGGAAGAGGCATTTCAGGCAGAAGTGCTTGCCTTGAGGCGAAGGAGGTTGTGTGGGCCCAACTACCTGCATGTTCACTCTGAGTGAAAACACTCCTCCTCTGAAGAAGTTTATAATTAGTAACAGTTTGAAAGATCTCATTCTTTGTGGGGAGACATCACCTGGGCATTACACTGTGTATATGTAAGAAATGAGGAGGTGATAAAAGAAAGTTGCTGCCAAGTTTTGTTTTTTCCTGTCATAAGTACCTAGTATACTATTTCTACCAGATGAGACATTTCCTCCTCTGTTCTTGTACAATGATGAAAGTGACCTGTCCTTTTGAGATGGGAAGTTACTGGAGAGGGACTGACTTCTGAGAAAAGGAGATTTAGTGTGTGAAATCATTTCCGGTACCCTGAAAGGTAGAATTTAACTAGCACTCTTTTATAAACTACCAAACCAGTAGTTTCAGATGAAACTGATGTAATTCGTTCTCAGTTGAATCTTTAGTTCTTTCTGTTTACATTCAAGATTGGGTATATGATCCTGCAAGAACTACCAATTGCAAAAAGCATGATGTTTGTAATGAAGTCTTGGTCATGATCTTAAGTCAATAGTTCTTATTTGAGGATTATTTTTCCTAGTAGGTTAGAGCAGTTAATTTATTTGTACAATTTTGATTGCTGTAGGGAGAGATAGTGTTATTACCATCAAGTAAGCATAGATCAAGGGGGCCTCTAAGGTAAAGACACATTACACAAGATATTTCATAATAAAGAATTATTTGTCCCAAAATATCTACAGAATGGAGGGTGACAAAACATGCATTAAACATATATTATATTTTTGGAGAAATGGTAGTGTGATGATTAATCTTACATGTAAGCTTGATACCTAACTGATTAGTAAAAACATTTTTGAGTGTGCCTTGGTGGTTAATGAGGAAATGAACTTGGGGTCTACATGTATCCCTGGCTCCTTCCACACTGGCTCTTTATTTATCTCTTTGTTCCTTGCTGCCATGTTATGAACAGTTTTCTGATGAGCATCCTTTATTATGATGGGTTTAGTGTGGAGCCAGCCAACCATGGCCTGAAAACATGGGCTCAAATGAACCCTATCTTCCTTTAAGTTGTGTGTATAATTTATTTGGTCATAATGAAAAGTTAGTACCAGAAGTGGGGTTGTGTCTAGAAACTATAGTTTTTGATATTGTGCTTCAAAACCCTTTGGAACTGATTTATGGGAAGAATTTGGAAAATTTTACAGACTCAGCTAGAAAAAGCTTAGAGATTTATAGGAAATTTTGGTATGAGTTAAGGAGACCAGAGGGCTGAATGCCAACTATGCTAAGGCTTCTGATAGGCATGAAAAATCTACTGGGGATTGAACTAGAGGCTATTTGTGCTACCTACTGGCATGGAACTTTCCTACATTTTGTTCATATCCTAAGGCCTTATATCAGGCTAAATTAAAGGGCTAACTAGTCTGGTGGAAAAACTTTCAAGACAATGCAGCCAGCCAGGATCATGAATATTGCTGTTTGATTTTATAGTGAAAATCATAAACAAAGAACAGGGTGGAAAATTGTGAAATATTTACAGCTTGGTCAGAAAAGATCTGTAAAGCTGAGGCCAAGGTATTAGTACTGAGAGAAATTAATGCTGCTAGAAAGAAGCCAAGTATTGTGTACTGGGACAATAGAAAAGGTAACTTGAAGGCATCATGGGAACTGCTAGATCTCAAACATCACAGGCTCAAGGACATAAAAGACTAAAACTTTGATTTTAGATGGGAGCATCAGGGTATTCTGCGTCCATGGATCCCCTAGAAGTTCCTTCCCCAAGGTTCATTTCATCATATTCAGCTATTCATTTACTTAAAGATCATTGTACCCATGGTCAAAGAGGGCCTGGCTACTGCTCAAACTGATGGCCAATCTTGATTTTATCTATGTGATGCAGGTTTTTTCATGCACTCAGAATGCAAAAGGTAGAGGGTCGAAAGCTGCCACCAAAACTTCAAAGAAAAGCTTGAAAGGCTAGGAAATGTGTGACAGACTCACAGAGTTTTCATGGGATTTCAGGAGCCCATAAGAAAAATGTGTAAAGCTGTGTGAGTGAATCCAAATCTGTAATGGAGGAAGTTAGAGATGCCGGGAATCTGGAATGCATGCCAAGGTGAGCTGTAGCAGTGAGAAGACTCAGCCCCCAAGAGTTGCTCTCTGGACTGTAACCAGCAAAACCATGGAAGTAGGGCTGCCCAAACCCTTTGGGGCACACACATAACACCATAGGTTCCAAACATGAGGCTATAGGATATAATATTTAGCCTGCTGAGTTTTAGTCTTATTTTGATCAGATCTTTTTATGTTTTCCAACATTTCCCTTTGGAATGGAAATATTTACCCTCTTCCATTGTACCTCTGGAGAATGTATAGTGGTGCCCAGGTTCATCAATTTAATTCATTCCATGTTTCTGTAGAAATTGTCCATGATTTCATTCATTTGGAAAGATGGCTGCACACTCATCATCCAATGCAGTTTGCAAACAAAAATAGAATTTTACAAACCACTTCTTTTTTTTTTGACAGAACTGGGAATTGAACTCAGACCTTTGTACTTGCCAGGGAAGTGCTTATTCTACTGAGCCATCTCCCCATCCCCTATAAAACACTTCTGTTTTCAAACCAAATTGTTCACAAGCAAACTTACTCATCAACACAGGTACAATGTTACTTGTTTTAATTTTTTATAGGAGATCACAGCTAAGAATACACTTGGAGTGTCTGAGAAATCTTAGGAGTTGGGCTTTTGAAAAATTCTGAACTTTTGAGACTTTGGAAATGAGTTAGAGTACTGCTGACTTATGATTGTCTGTTGAAACAAGCAGTTAATGCTTATTTTTTTTTTCTTCTCCTTTTTACTTTCTTAAAATTCCTTTTTTAAAACCAAGTTTGTACCTGGTAATCTAAGAAACTAATTTGAAGACAGCATTATGCAATATAATGACCTTTGTCAAATTCCTATTATTTTTATTGAGTGTAATTCGGTATCATTTCTAATATTTTTTTTTACTATTTTTTATTCTCTTTAAAAATAAAAAAATACATAGAAGGATTAGCGCATTTCCAGTTGTAAACAGGATGATTGCATCATATGAACCAGAAGTACAGCCCTGTTTCTATTTAGATATTAAGTGTTGTTTAAGGAGATGTGTTTGTGTGTCAGTTTGATAAGAAATAAACCTGTGGTAGTCAATCTTGATTGTTAACTTGATTATCTTCAGAGACACCTAAGAGATTAGGAAAGTACACATTTGGGTGTGTCTGCATGGGCCAAGGGAAGTGATTTGAGTGTCTGGTTCCTGGCACCTTTCTGTGGGTTTTCCTTCTCTCTCTCTCTCTCTCTCTCTCTCTCTCTCTCTGCTTTTTTTTTTTTTTTTTTTTTTTTTTTTTTTTTTTTTTTTTTTTTTTTTTTTTTTTTTTTTTTTTTTTTTTTTTTTTTTTTTTTTTTTTTTTTTTTTTTTTTTTTTTTTTTTTTTTTTTTTTTTTTTTTTTTTTTTTTTTTTTTTTTTTTTGCAGTACTGGGGATTGAACTCAGGACTCTTCACTTGCCAGGCAAGCACTTATTCTGCTGAGCTATTTTCCCAGCTTTGTTCTGCTTCTTAGCTACCTTGATGTTTCTGCCACAGGTTAGCTGTCTCAGCCATGAATTTATGTCTTTGCAACTGTGTGCCAAAACAGAACATTTGACCTTTCTATTGTCTTTGCTGGATAATGAAAAGCCAGGTGGGTTGTTTCCAAGCACATTTAATGTTGTAACAAACCTAGTGCAGCAAGTAATATGAACTCTTTTCTATATTGTGCTCAGTTTCTTGGGGAAGCAGGCTAAATGTTAAGCCATTGTAATATGGGATTTGACAGAAGTATACACAGAACTTTAGGATCACAGAGGAAAAGAATACAGAAGTTTCAGAGTTTAAGGAAGGCCTAGTATCAGTAGAGATCATTTGGATGATAATATGTGGGGTAACATTTATCTGCTTTCACCTAATACAAAGTGTTCATAACTGCAATTTCCTGAGGTAAAGAGGACTTCAATGTTGGGTCTTTTCAGCAGGTTGGTCATATGATTTAGGACCTGAGTTTTCCCTTTCTCTCTTCTGTTCTCAAATTCAAACTTTGCTTTGAAACTCATTCTCTTTCATAGCCATAATACAGTTATCCACTGGAAGTTAATGGCAAGGAAGAGTGTCAATTCCATAGCTACTCCAGAAAATTCAGGACATTTTCCACATAAATTTCACTTCTGTCTCATGGCTCTGTTTGGGTTGTTTGAACCAAGAATTGTAACCAGCATGGAAATCCTGGTGATTTGCTAGAACTGAGCCCAGTACAAAGCATATAACCAGAGAAGTGTGGATACTTGAGTGAAAAATGGCAGTTACTATTAAAAGAAGCAAGAATAGATGGTACAAAGGCAACTGTGTAAATGCCATATGGAAAAAATAATTAAGACTGAAGAAACAACTTGTTTAAAGACAGAAGAAAGAAAAAGCCCAGCCTGTTCAGACTTGACATTTAAAGTGGTTCATATGGCTGGAATTCGGGAGATGTGAGAACTAAGTGGAAACAAATGGGATTTGAAAGGAACACAGGCAACGCACCATAAGGAAAACTAAATGAGACAATCAGGACTTTGTAGAGAATTCTGAACTATTAAAAGATTTTAATCAGAGTAATGACATGAGGAGAATTGTGGTTTTCACACATTTTTGTTATGATACTACGAAGAATGGAAAAGAGCCAGTTAAAACTGGGGACAGAAAGAACTAATTTTGGCATTATCTCTGAGTTTCATTTGTACTTTCTATAAGGTCTAAATAAGATTAAATGTGAAAGATATTTAACAAATTTCAGGTAATGAAATATTGTCATTTATTCACAGATTTATAACCTAGTGATCTTACATTTTATCTATCTCATTTATAGTATAAATTGGTCAAATTATTAGCCTTGAATGATAATCTATTTCTTTCCTTATCACAATATTGTAAAAATTACATGAACTATTGCCTGTAAAAAATCCTAATATAACTGAAAAAGACTATAATATATTAAGTCACTATAATTGGTTAGTTTAATAGAGAAGATCAAGAGAGGCAGAGAGGATGAAGGTGTATCTTACAGAAAAGAATATAAAATTTGTTAATAGGTTCAATAGGAGGGCATGATAAAAGGAGAAGTGCATTATAAAATCTATTTTTTGTTGCAATTAATTGAGCAGAATGATTTCATATGTTAAGATACAGAATAATCTTTGAGGGAAATGTAAGGACCAGATTTCATGCTTGGACATTTTAGTTTTGAAGCTTCGGCAAAATATGCATATGATACACTATAGAAGAAACTGAGTATGTGAGTCTGACTCTTGAGATAGTCTGTGCCAGAAATATAGACAACAGGAGTAGACAATATATCTGTAATAGGTCCACCAGGGAAACTATGAGATCAGTTAAAGAGAGAAAAGAAAAGGAAGTCATTAGATTGATAGCTAGCATTAAAGATATGCAGTAGTACATTAGCCCACTGAGTGTGCTTTACGTATTGCTTCTTGATGCCTTCTGCCTGCCACATCATGAACTGTTTCTGCTCTGTCATGCTACCCTGCTTTGCAGACAGCTACCTAGGGACTGAAACCTTCACAAAAGTTGAGTTGAAATCAACTTTTCTTTCTTTAACTTGTGGGTGTTAGGTATTTTGTCTCAGAAATGAGAAAAGTAAGGCAATGTATACTTCCTTTTTCATAACAGGACGAAACAAAATGACACAGAGGCAAGAGGGCTTACAAGTTTAGAGGAAAAGGTTAGAGAGCACTTCAGAGAGCCCCTCTCTGATTGTCAGAATGTTGGTCTTCCTTTGTTGACACCTAGAACCTTTCCAAACTGAAAACTAAGTTTTGCTTTTTTTCCCCTAGGAAAATATAATTTATTACAGTTATTTTTTTAATTAACTTTGGCTCTATTTTCTGTTTCTTATTTGAATTTCTCTTAGGTGAAAGGAACCTCCTAGATTTATACTGTTCCCTAACTATCCCACTTTTTTTCATTGTTTAGGTTATGTTCTGGAATATTTCATCATCTTCCACATCAATAATTTTGTTTCCTAGCATACTAATTCTTTTTTTTAATCTTGTATCTATTTGGTTCAGGGCCTCACTACACAGCTCAAACCCATAGTGATCCTCCTGTCTTTGCCTCCCTAGTGCTGGTGTTACAGGTGTGCACCACCATGCCCTGTTTTGGTGGCTGGCTTTATGCAGGGCATGTGATACTGGAGGCTTAACCCAGGTTCTTATGCTCTTGCTCTCCAGGCAGGCACTTAGACCACAGAGCTATCTCCTTGGCCTACATGCTAATTCTTGTAATTTGCCTTTCTGTTTAATATTTTGGGTCAATATTTTTTACTGTATGGAAAAGGCAAAACAAAATTTCATAATGAATTGTAGGACAATAACAATAGTTGATACATTATTACATGTTGCTTTCTTCCAAGTAGTTACTCAGAATAGATGTCAGCATAAAAAATTCTTCAAATGGTATCAGCACAAATCTTTCTTTTCAATGACCTTAGAAGAACTAGTATTCTATCTTCTACTTTCCCCACTTCCCCTTCCTTTCTTTCTCCTACCCTAGTTCCTCTTTCCTTTAGAATAATTTTTTCCCATTCCACAACATACATTTTACATTTTGGACCTTATTTACTTTTTTAGTTTCTCACACTAGGGAGACAATACAACATTAACACATGTGAGTCTAATTTATTTCAGTTATGAGTATGCTTCCCAGTTGCATGCATTTACCTATAAATGTTTAATTTATCTTTATTTATGCCTGAGTAGCATTCATTTGTATAAAAATACGACATATTTCTTATCCATTCCTTGGTTGATGGGCACCTGAGTTGTTTCTAATGTTTAGCTATGATTAATTGTGCTGTTATAAATGTAGGTGCACATATACCACTGTGATATGATGGTTTTATCTTCTAGGGAGATAACCATAAGGAACATGTTTGTGTTGAATGGGACCTCCAATTCAATTTTTTTGAGAACTCTTTATACTCATTCCCACAGTGGCTGCATCAGTCTTCACTCCCACCAACAATGGGGAAGGGTTCTTTTTTCCCACAGCCCATTCAGCTTTTGTTATTGGTTGATTTCTTCATAACAGCCATTCTATCTAGAGTGAGGTGGAATCTCAGTGTTGTTTTAATTCCAACTCTCAAATGACCCATGATATTTAACATTTTTCATGTATTTATTTGCCATCTTAATTTCTTCACTTGAGAAGTGTGTGTTCATCTCAGATGGCCATTTTTGGATAGCATCTTTTAATGGGAGTATCTGATTTTTTTCAGTACTTTGTATGTTTGAGATACAAGTCCTTTGAAAGAGAACTGGCTAATTTTTTTTTTAACTCTATGGCTTGTCTTTTCACTGATGGTGATCTCATTTCCTGTGTAAGAGCTTTTTAATAATGTGAGATCACAGTTTATGATTTTTATAGTATTTATTATGCATCTTTAGTATTGCTCTTGAAGTCTCTGCCTACACTTACGCTTTTAAGATTTCTACCTATTTTTCTCTTTCAACAGTGTTTCTATTTTAATATTTAGAGTTCTGATTCATTTTGAGTTTAGTGCATGGTGATAGATATGAGTCTAGTTTTAGTCTTCAACATGTTGAAACCAGTTTTTCCATCACCATTTATTAAAGAGATTGTCTGTCTTCCTATGAAGTTGGTTAGCCTCTTTTACAGACATAAAGTGGATGAATATATTCGGAGTACTGTCTGCATTTTCTAATTTGTTTCACTGATCCTCAGTGATATTTATTTGCCAGTATCATGCTGATCTTATCATTGTAACTTTGTAGTATAATTTCAAGTCAAGGATTGTAATGCCCTCCCACCTTGCCTTTATTGCCAAGAATTGTTTTTGTTATTTTGCATTTCTTCTGATTTCAAATGAATGTTAGGAATGTTTTCTCTTGTTCTTTGTGGTATTAGTCCCATGGTATTTTGATCGATATTTCACTGAATCTATATAACAATTTTGAAAGTATGGCTATTTTCACTATGTTGGTCCTTCCATTCCAGGAGAAAGTGCTATCTTTCCATTTTTTGATATTCTTTTCCAGTCCTATATGATGGTTTCCAATACATAGATCATTAACTTCCTTTGTTGAATTGATTTCTAAGTATTTCATTCCTTTGGATACTATGGAGTAGAGTGTTGTTATTTTATTAGGGAAAATTATTTCCCTAATAGCTTTCTCAGTTAGTTTCTTTGTGTATAGAAATGTTATTGATTTTAAGTGTTGACTTTGTAGTTAGTTAGACTTGAATTTCATTGTTAAAGCTAAAAATATTTTGGTGAACTCTTTGGAGTCTTCTTTGTCAAGTATCATGTCATCTGCAAATAATGATAATTTGGTTTCTTCCTTTCCTATCCTATTCCCTTTATTTCTTTATCCTAATTGCTCTGTCTAATGTTTCCAGAACTATATCGAATGGAAGTGGTGATAGTGGCCATCTTTGCCTCATTCCTGATTTTAGAGTGGAAACTTTCAGTTTTTGGCCATTTAGTATGATGTTAGATGTCTTTTATCAGATTGAGATTAAAAATCATGTATTCTAGTTTTCTATAGGGTTTTTACCATGAATGGTTGTGGGACTTTTTCAAATACTCTTTTAGCATCTTTTCATATGGTTATGTGATTTTTGTCTTTGGCTCTGTTAATGTAGTTTATTTCATTTATTGATTTGCATATATTGAACCATTCCTACATCCATGAAATGAATCCTATTTGATCATGGTGTTCAATCTTCTTGATTTGATGTATTCCTTTTGTCAGTATCTTATTGAGAATTTTTGCAGCTATATTCATCAGGAAGATTAGCCTGTAGTTTTCTTTGTAGGTTGGGTCCTTCTCTGGTTTGGTATTAGGGTAATGCTGTGTCTAGGAATGAATTTGAATGTATTGTTTCCCTTTTAAGTTTCATTAAAGAGTTTGAGAAGTGGAAGTATTAGATCTTCTGTAAATTTATTGTGGAACTTATCAGTGAATCCATCAGGACATGGACTTTTCTTGGTTTGTAGTTTTTTAATGACATCTTCAATTCCATTGACTGATACTGACTTATTTAGAATTTCTTTGTTTTCTTGATTCAGTTTAGTCACTCATATGTAACTAGGAACTTCTCAATTTTTCCATCTTATTAGAATACAGGCTCTTATAGCTGGGCATGGTGGCACCTGTACTCCCAGCACTTGGAAGGCAGAAGGACCACTTCAAGTTTAAGGCCAGCCTGAACTAAATAGGGAGATCAAGATCAGCCTGAACTGTAAAGTGAGACTCTGTCTCAAAAAATAAATAACAAAAATACTGGTTAATCAAAGTAGGTACAGATAATCTTCTGGATTTCTGTAGGATCTGTTATAATTTATCCTTTTCATTCCTAATTGCTTGAATTTGAGTCTTCTTTTTCTTTTTGATGAGGTTGGCTTGGAGTTTATCAATTTTATTTAACATCTCAAAGAATCAACTCTTCAGTTCATTGATTCTTTGTATTGTTTCCTTCATCTCAGTTGCATTAATTTCACCTCTTACTTTTAAAATTTCTTCTCTTGTATAATTTCTTCTCTTTTCTCTAGAAGTTTGAGGTTCAAAATTAAGCTGTTTAATTGAGCTCATTTTGTTTTCCTGAGGTAAGAATTCATCCCTATAAATTTCCTTCATAGGACTATATTTATTGTGTTCCACATATTCTACTATATTGTATGAATTGTAGCTAGCATTTAATTTCTTCTTTAATATTCTCTGTGACTCACTTGCTGTTCAGGATAGTGTTATTTAATTTCCATGTGTTTGTGCAATTTTTGAAGTTTCTTTTACTATTGATTTCCAATTTCTTTGCACTGTGGTCAGACAATTTGCACAGGATGATATCAATTGTTCTAAATTTACTTAAGCATGTTTTATGGGTTAATATGTGATCCATTTTGGAAAGCATTCCATATACAACCAAGAATAATATGTATTTTGAAGTTATGGAGTGGATCACTCTATAGATGCTTATTATGTCCATTTGTTAAAAGGTTTGGTTTCAGTTTTTATCAAGTTTTATCTTGTTGATCTATTTTTAATGGTGAGGTAGAGAGGTCCTCCATTATGATTGTGTTAGTGCATATTCAATTTTTCATATCTGTTAACATTTATTTTATCTATTTCTTTTCTTTTCTTTTTTTTTTTTTTTTTTTTTTTTTTTTTTTTTTTTTTTTTTTTTTTTTTTTTTTTTTTTTTTTTTTTTTTTTTTTTTTTTTTTTTTTTTTTTTTTTT
>PVKA01044685.1:0-16013 GCA_004027165.1 Ctenomys sociabilis | reverse complement strand
AAAAAAAAAAAAAAAAAAAAAAAAAAAAAACTCCTGCCATAAATATATTAGATATAACTTTTGTATTCATTCTGAACTCAGTGATATTCCTTCAAAATACAAAATGAACATGATGGGATGTCGGGAGCCATTCCAAGATGGCGACCGCTCCTCGCTCCCCCGCCCATCGTGTCTGCCAAGATGGTGCTCATATCTGGCTTCCGGGTTCTTGTTGCTGTGCCTGGGTCCCGCCTATTTAGGGAAATGCTCGCCACTTTTTGTGACTCTGCCAATGATATGCGAACACATGTACAACTGTGATTGATCTATGAAACCTATATAGCTCGCTCTGGCAGGAAGTTCATTGTTGCTTGCACGGTAGGAGCCGCGGATAGCGGACACATGTAGAGGCTTGCATCACACCCGATAAATGCTTGCACGGTAGGAGCCGTGGGTAGCGGACGCATGTAGAGGCTTGCATCCCACTCGATAAAGGCTTGCTGAACCTGTTGCTGAGTGTCTGAGTGTCTTCTTCCGCGGGACGGGAGCGGCGCCGGACAATGGGAGACAGAGTGAATGGGATGATCTTTGCCAAAAGATCTACAAAGACAGTAAAAAACAAAAAAAAAATGTTAGAATATTAGAGAGGAAAAGTCTGTGTCCTAAAATGGAAAGCATGAAGAGATCTCCTATTGTAAACTATTCATAATGCAGAAAAGACAGAACTTAAAAGAAGAAATGAAAAAAAAATTCCAGTAGTGGTCAATCATTGTAATAATTCTATAGGTTGTGTTGACAGGGTCAGCCAACTTCTAACAAACTGTCCTGTAAACAAAAAGTGAGGAAAAAGTATTATAAAATATGTATGTACCCTCTGGACCAAGTAATATGGAATTTGTTTGTTATTTATTCAGAACAAGGGGGTTTAAAAAGTCACTTACAATGACTATATTTAAATAATATTATACAGCTATTATAATAATATAATAGCTCAGTGGATTAAAGCACCTGCAGGCAGGCACAGGGGCTGGGGGTTTGATTCCCAGGCCTGCTGTGCCAGCCCCTCCCCCAGGGCAGTTGAGACAGCAATTGGGTGTGTGGTAGAATATGCCTATAATCACAGTTCTTAGGAAGAATGTAAGCTGGAGGATAACTATGAGTCCGATACAGTAGCGAGACTCTGAACACCCTGTAGACCCTTCCCTAAAATACAAAAAACAAACAAATAACATTATACATGTGGTATGGAAACTGGCTCTTAGAAGGACTTTTACAATAAAACTTTAGGAAGCAAAACTATTTCTATTCCATTATTTTGGAAACAAATACATACATATGTATATATAATTATTTGAATATATACATACATCAATATGCAAATAATTTACACTATTATTACATAATTATATAATTAATTATAATTACTCTAATACATGTATATATCATTACATTATATACATTATATAATACATTATATATGAAATTCAGTGTATATTCAATTTACACAAATTAATCATATATTAATTAATTATTTGCAATGAGGCCCTAGTAATAATGATATATATCATTTAAATAGTTTTTTAAAATATAGTGGTTCAGGGTCTCACTATGAAGCTTGGACTTGTGGAGGTATTCCTGTTTTCAGCCTCCCCAGTGCTGGGATTACAGGTGTACGTCACCACACTTGGACTCAGTGCACCCAGGGCAGGTCCAGCACAGCAGGTGGTGCCCGGGATTGAACCCAGGGCCTTGCACTTGTCTAAGAAGGCACTTAGACCGTTGAGCTATCCCCATTTGAACAGTTAACTGCATATATTATTATAATTTTCCATTTCAGTGCAGTATCTTGTGAAAAAAGAAGCTCGCTTATACTATTTTTAAAACAAAAACTTCAGGGAAATATGCAAAGAGATTGACTGTAAGTAATATAATAATTGTGAAAATAATTTGTTTACAACATTCAGCATCAGTGTCTATTAAAAAAAGTTGAAAAAGATAAACTGACCTCTCAATATTTGAGTTAATTTTATATATTATCAAGGTATTGTTACATTTAAAATAAATTCCTGAAACACTGATGAGCTAGATATTGTGATTCATACATTACCAAAATAACCATTGTTTGATTATGTTGAGAAATTGAATAAGTTTTCTGAGAAGCTGGTCAGAAGCTGCAAGATGTGTTTAATGATGAACCAGTCTTTGGTGCCATCTAGTGGTAAAATGTGAAATATAGTTCAGCCTTTTCAAAGTTTAATAGACCTTCAACATAATTTTGAGAAATGTTAAAATAAATTGGAAACTGGAACCAAATAAAACTATTTAGTAAACTGTTTCAGCCAAAATATATTAAAAATGATTAAAACAAAGGCAAATTCTGAAGAGAAAATGCAAAATGTACTGAAGCTTTGTACTTATTTTTTGTTCAAAATTTGTAGAGAGTAAATTTTGAAAGAATCTGTCCAATAGATTATAACTGCATTTATTCTTAGAGTTACTCTAACTTTGTGCATAAGCTTCATTTCTGGGGATAAGGATCCCATCTACTTGCTCTGACTAATTTCTGGTAATCTTTTTTTTTTGCAGAACCGGGGATTGAACTCAGGCCCTTGCACTTGCCAGGCAAGCACTTATTCTACTGAGCTATCTCCTCAGCCCCTGTGATTTCTGTAGTGGGGACTTCCCATGAGATTGAACACAAGCCTGAATCATTGCCGTGTGCAGCATCCTTCTTTCTAAACTTCCTATTCCAAGGTGTTTTGTAAAACATAATTTTTCCCAGGGTGGGCTTGAACTAGCGAACATCCTGTTTCAGCCTCCCAGGGTCATAGATGTGCAATGCCACACCTGGCTTCTCAGCCAATTTAAGTGGGGCTCAAGAGAAGCCCCATATACCTATTTCTAGCTCCATACCATGATTACCTATATATTCTGAAATTACTGCGTGAAGTGCTTCATGGAAGCAAATTTTGTTGACCCACTTTCCCATTTTGTATGCATTTTAAGCAAGATAACTTGGCAAAACATAGAATCTTTGCATTATACTATGCCTGAAGGACCACAATTCTATAAATATTTTAACAAATCCCCGCATTTAGACCTCAAGTTCACCTATCCTGGTGGCAGAAGCACTGAGCTGAAGCTTGTCCGACCTCATTTCATGGGTATCGAGGTGAATATTGAACATTGCTAAGCTTCCAAATTTTATGTTCGGAAAGACAATAAAAGATCAGATAAACTCCAAATTATTTTGTCTGTCTGCTGTATTCAGCCTTCTGAGCAAAATCCTACCAAATAGGAAGCAAAAAGTTCCGCTTTTAACAGCTATGTCTACATATTACAAATGGAGTTGGGATTTTGTTAATGATCCAGTTAACTTAATTACTTTAGGTGCTTAAATCCAAACCCAATTTTTCACAGTGTCATTTATGCACATTAATGTGTCTATACTGATTAATTTGAATGTTTAGCTTCCACTTATGTTGACTTAGCCCCAAGATATGACAGAGAAGTAATAAGAGTGTATATAATAACCCAGCTACTATGGGCCCTCAGGTTACACAGCATGTTTTATAAAACACTAGATAAGTCCTCTTGCATTAATCATATTGTAAATAACTGATCAAATATTTGAAATATATGGTCAGAACTTTAGCTGGTTTCTTTTATTAATCCATTAAAAATATTGACCTTCTGTCTGCTCTGTGCCAGCTACACTGGATAGATCTACTTGGTTGTGTCTTTTTGCCCATTGTTTATGGTTGTAAAAAAAAATGCATTCAGGTCTGGCCAGATAGCTCAATGAACTAAAGCGCCTGCTTAGGCAGAGTGTAGTGGTCAGGTTCAATCCCCATGTGCCATGCCAGCCATGTCCCTGGGTGCACTGAGACCGTGATTGAGACTGGGTGTGGGACCGCATGTCTGTAATCCCAGCACTTGGGAGGCTGAACATAGGAGGATTGCTAGGAGTCGGATCTACATAGTGAGACACTATAAACCCTGTCCTAAATCATTAAAAAGATGCTTTCAATGAATGCTCTTTGTTGGTTCCTTCTGGGAAGTTTCTGTGGTTTTTCTTTATTTTTTTATGTACTTAGCACAGGGCCTACATTGGACTTGTAGTAATCCCCCTGTTTTCAGCCTCCCAAGTACTGGGATTACAGGTGAGCACCACCATGCCCAGTCTCAGTCACCATTTCAGTGCACTGGGAGCGGGACTGGCATGGCATGGCAGGGATCGAACTCTGGTCCCTGTTCCTGCCTAAGAAGTGGCTTTAGACTGCTGAGCTTTCTGGTAGGCCCTGGAAATGATGGGTTTGTATTTCTCTCCCTTAACACACCTCCTTTTTTTTTTTTTTTTTGCGGTGCTGGGGATCCAACTCAGGACCCTGCACTTGCAAGTCAGGTGCTTATGCCACTGAGGTATCTCCCTGGCCCTTCTGTGGCTTTCTTAAGCTACCACTAGAAAATAATGTTTCATTGCACAAAGGGTAGGAATGCTTTTTGACTCTTCATGAGTGTGGTCAAGTGCTTTCTGAAATGACTTTAATGATATTGACGACATCCAATATTTCTAATTATTAATAGTTAAGCTTTTTTCTTCTTTTCTATGTTGCTAAAAGAAGTTTGTTGTAATTTAGACTTTTAACAAAAATATTTGTATACATTCCCTTGTCTGTATTAATCATTCTTTTTTTTTGAGATAGGGTCCCACTATGCAGTTTGGACCAGCCTTGTGCTCTCTTTTATAGCCCCTAGGCTGGTCTTGAATTCGCAGAGATCCTCCTGGCTCAACCTCCTGAGCGCTGGGATTACCACCACCACATCCAGTTCCAGGGCCACGCAGGGGGTGCTCACATCTCGGGCCTGGACAGCACCCCTGGGAATCAGGGCCAAGACCGCACCTGGGGATCCAACTCGGGTCCTTGAGCTTGCCAGGTAGGTGCCTATGCCGCTGAGCTATCTCTCCGGCCTTAAGTCCTTTCAAGATTCACATAAACTGATATTTTTTGGCAAATATATCTCTTACTACACCACTTGTCTTGAAATGATCCTCCAGAATAGTTTAATATTTCTCTTCATCTCATTCTTTCATTAATTCTTTCCTTGTTATCAGACTTAAAAATTCACCTGTATCTTCTGAATTGTTGATAGAAACTTAGCCCTAATTTTAGTTGGATATTGTTTCATTTTAATATTTTTTTATTTAATCCATAAATTAACTTTTGTACTTGACATGAAATGTTTGCCAGAACTCATTTACTCCTAAATTTTAAATAAACTACAGCAGTAATCTTTTATTATATAAGAGTTCTTTTATTATATATTATATAATAATATATAATATTATTAAATTTTATTATATATTTTATTATATATTATTATATGAGTTCCTTCACTTTGACATGGTGATACTTTCCTTGCCGTACGAAAATTTTGTGTGGAACATGATCAAAGTCTGTGTTCGGCAACAGGTTTTGTTATTGTTTAGGTTTCATATGATCACATAATTCGCCTGTCATGCAGTGATCCATTGAATGAACAGCTATAACTTTAATAAGTTCTTTTGCCTGGTAAAGGGACTCTCAGATTTATACTCTCAGGTCCACACGTCAGTCTTCTCCTTTCTTCTCCTTTGTTCAGCTCACCTCAAGCACAAAGGTTTCCCATGTTCAAGTCTTTCCTTGTATGTCTGACCTGGCAGCTACCACACAGGGGCTCTGAAGCCCAGGTGTATTTTTCTCAGTTCCCCATTAAAGGTTATGTGGCTGGTTATTGTGTGTGTCTTTTATTAACCATCTCACCAGTCATCAGTGAAACACTGACTCCAGAGCAACAGCAAAATGGGTTTTCAACAAATGGCCCAAGCAGATGGCAAGATGGAAAGCAACTCTTCCTCTTTCTATTTAGTCTTTCTGGAATGGGACAAGAATGACTTTGAAGATGAACTTAGGTTGTCCTATGAGATGGTTTTGTGTTGTAGGGAGAAGCACAACACAGACTGCTGCTGTCTTACACACACATGCACATGCTCACACATACATTCACACACATTTACACACATACGTGCTCACACATGCTCACACACATTCACACACACACACGCTCATACATGTTCACTAACACATGCATTCACACATTCAAGCAATACATGCTCACACACACTAAGACACATGCTCATACACACATTCGCACATGCTCACACATGCTCACACACACACTCACACACACACAAATCAATTCAAAGCAAGTGACCTTGGCAGCCTAGTATTCTGTCTTGAATGTATGTTTGTATTCACAGTCCTAGTCTAAAGTGTACATTTGGAAAACAGAGCAGGAAAGGTATGTGAATATAAACTTGGTAATAAATACTACTCTTATCATTAAACATTGTCTATTTGAAAACATCTCCAGGATATAAGCAGTGATTTATTTGTTTGGGGATGTAGGCATGGAAATTCTCTGCCTTGCTAAAGAGTCTCATTTGAATTCTTTGTGTTCAGTAAATTCAAAGCACTTGGGAATACATTTTCCTCCCAATAACTCAATGTGGTTTACATTAGCCCTTAATAAATATATTATGATTCGCTGTGTACCTCCGTTTGCAGTTCTAGAATCACTGCGTAGCTTCCTGCCAACTACCTCCAAATGGACAAATGGGCTATTGCTCCCAAGGTGAACAATTGTGTATCTTTTAAAATTAAATTATTACCCTTTTAAAAAATTAATCCTCCTCACTTGTACACCAACCCAGACAAAGTACTGACCTCCTGTACGCAGTTTTGAAGGTTATTCAGAGTGGGAGTAACATTTTTCAAGTTGTTTTTCAAATGTGTTCACTTTCGAGCTAGTGAAATTCTGTTGTCATTGAAAGAGAAATATCACAATAACGTCTATGCCAGGCAAAGCAGTAACTCCATTAATTGGGTTCTAGGAAGACAGTTTGATCTTTGAGCTTCCCAGTAAACTGTAGGCTGTTCAAGATTTATTTTTTCTTTTGGTAGCAAAAGATGCCGTGACATTTTGGTGGAACAATGCCCTACATCCAATGGAGAGACAAATTAAAGCTTGTTTTTCTCTTAAAGGAGCCAGAAAGCTTGCTTATCTCATTTCTAAGAAATTTTCCACTGAAAAATTAATTTGCCAGCTGTGGTAATGCACAACTGTAATCCCTGCACTCTGGAGGACCTGAAGAAGGAGGAATGCCATGAGTTTGAGGCAGCCTGGACTACATAGTGAAACCCTGTCTCAAAAAACAAAAAATTCATTCCTTTATCCTACATAAATTTGTGTGTCTGCATTGTCCCTTCAAACCAGTACTGAAGTTTTCCATATAGCTGTATAATATGTCAAAAGATTTCACTTGTAATCTTTTTGTTGCAGCTGATCATTAGGAACTTAGAGCAAGCAAATATGTTTTTGTTCACGGGGCTATGATCATTAAGGTGCTGAAAGCCATGTGCCTTTATATAATTATCATGGCACAAATGAGCTTGAAAAACACATGTTGCTCATCCCCATGACTGTGCAAGGTTAGCTTGAATCAATGTAGGGTTGATTTTCTAATATTGCACAATGAGCTGTGTTGTAACAATGGACAGAAAATGGCAAAGCAATTAGTGCTGGTTCATAAATCCTAACCAGTGCTTCTTAAAAGCCACTTGTAAGTCAATAAATGTAGCAGAGAAATAGAACATGTGCTTAGGGTGTTTAAGGCTCTGGCATAGGAAAATAAAATAACACTGATATTAGTGGAAATCAGCATTTGAGCCAGTTTTCTCATGTAATGTAGATACTACTGACCAGGCTTGAGTAGATTCTTATTCAAAATCCAGACAGTGTTCATGGAGATATCAAGGGCCATATTGTAAAACATTGGACATGTTCCCAGAATGGGTATCTTCATGTGCATATGCATGTGTACGCACATGTGTTTTCTGTTCATCAAGTCTCCTCATTTTTTGACAGTGAACCAACTGCGCCTTGTGGGGTTCTACACAGTTCAGGTGGGGAAATCCTTCTCACTGGCAGACACATGCCTGTCACACAGAGCTGACCAGTCTGAGTTGCCCTTTTCTGCCTATGGTGTTAAGTGCAGGGGTCAGAACAAGACCTAGCAGGAACTGCCATGGTTTCAATCCTGTAGGCTAAGCTTTAGACTCAGTGGTTCTGCATCTATGGACTCAGCTCCATCTGGAAGCAGCAGTAGTGATAACATCCATTGCAGAGGTCAGTCCATTCATCTGTAAGCATAAATAATTTAAGACATGTGTATGCCTTATAACAGGAAGAAACCTGAACAAGGTGGTAAACTATGTACCCTTGACTGGCATAAGAATTATGAAACAGCAGGGACCAGGGTTTGATCCCTGGTCTTGCATGCTGCTTCAGCCCTGCCCTTGCAGTGTGCTGAACTGGTGAATAAGTCCTGGGGTGGTGTCACACATGTATAACCCCAGCACTGGGGAGGCTGAAAACAGGAGGACCACTACAAGTCAATAGTGAGACCCTATATCAAATAGTGAGATCCCACATAGTGAGACCCTATGTCAAGTACATAAATTAGAAAAAAAAAAGAATTTTGAAACAAATCAAGATATACTTTTTTTGCAACCACAGAAAGATGCTACTAGAGCACACAGGTTACTCTATTTCACACAAAATCATTTCACAGAATTCTTCTTAAAAAGCAAATGAAGTCTTGTGCTCTATTGTCTATGCAGAACAGAGAAACTAAAAAGTGTAATACAAGAAAACAAAAAAACACTGGCCTAGGCATAGGATAGGGTCTCAGGAGTGGGACTTTCTGGGCAGTTTAGTGATTTTAGGCAGATAATTTTTGTATGTTTCTGTTTCCTTCTATATCTTATGAACAAGATGAGCACCATGACATGAATCAAACTTGTGGCTGCCATAGAAACTATGCTTATCAATGTCAGGGACTCTCACCGAGCCAATCAATACAAGTGCAGAATGGGGCCTGACCATGAGGGAGATGCTGGGCAGAGTAGCACTAAGAACACAATGTGTGTGACTCTCCTACCCCTAACTTACTGAAGGTTTTTTAACATAGATATTTTAACATGATGTTATCTGTGTTCTTTTTATATTTTAATTCTTGCTTTTTAATTTTGTGTGAGTTAGGGATATGAATTTACCTTTTTCTTTTTTCCTCCTGTTTCTACTGTAGAAATTTTAATGAAAAATAAAAGTTTAAGGCAGTGGGATTATGTGACAGAAAGTTGTAAATGCTGGGACAAAAACCTGGAATTAACCAAATTTTTGGACTTATTCAATAATTCTATCAATCAAGATATAAGCATTGGATTATTCCTGTGTGCTAGACACATAGCAAGTGCATTTTTGTGTTATTTTGAAAAACATCTAGACACAATGCTATTTGAGCCAGGAGCAGATGAGAATGTTGGGAGATCTTACATGTAATTTTAACCAGCACATTTTGTTTTTGGCTTCGGGTCTGTACACATTTCATCAAACAAGATGGGGTTAGGCAGAGAAAACACTGAGGGGAACAGTGGACCTTCGGGCTATGTTTGAGATTTCCTGTTTCATAAAGCCCACTGAAAACTCGCAGACCTTGAGCAAGAATTGTCTCCTTTCAGCACTGTAGTGGCTCCTGTTCCATGTCCTAGGAGAGCAGAAATTTCTGGGTTAATATCTGTTCTTGACAAAGGTTAGGCATCCTCAAAACTAATCAGACTAGTGAGCTGACATGAAAGATCAAAATTGGAAGCAGTTACTCACAATGTTATTGAAACAAAAGTGAGTATATTCACTTTATAATTGAGTTAGAAATAATCCATGGTGAAAATCCAATTTTGGTGGACAATTTGGTAGAAAGAAGACATCTTAGCCAAATACAAACTTGGCGAGCAAGCTGGTGAAGCTTGAATACACATTCACGAACGATCTGAAATAATCAATTTGCATTAAGCAGTTTATCATACATTAGGGAATAGCGGTGGTGCTGCTGGGAGAATTTTCTTTTAGAGTTGTGAAAGGATTTTTCATATACGCGCTGTGGTGGACTGTCAACTGGTGGTTAATGAGTAGCATCCAGATCAACTGAGCCAGCAATGGTGGGTGTGGAGAGCCCACCTGAGGACTCGGCAGCATAGAGAGAAGGACTAGAGAGCAAGAGGTGCTGTCAGGGAGCAGCAAGCTGCTTCTCTTGGGCCTGTTGGGCCTCCTAGAGGAGCTTGTCATGTTGCATTTCCTGAGAGGAACTTAGCTCTTCTCTTTGTCGAAGGATTTTCTTGTTGCTGCAAATGGCCTGTGGTCCACTTTGGAGGAGCTCTGGTTCTGCTTCCTGGCTCCAGAGGGGAAGACAGTGCACTGTTCAGCCTCATGGAGGAGCTTGTCATGCTGGTTTTCCTGATATGAACTCTGCTGTTCTCAACAGAGGAACTCAGGACTGCTGTGGTGCTGAGGACAGCTGCAGTTCTTTTCCAGGAGCTCTGGTTCTTTTAGCATTGCTTCCTGGCTCCAGCACAGATCTCTCAGCCTGCTGGCAGAGATCTTTCCTCCCTCTGGCACAGACTTTCTAGCTTCTACCACTGCCCTTCCCAACTCAAATCCATGAAGTAGACTTGCATAAAGCATTGTCATGGGCTCTGGGTCTTCAGCTAGACTCATGTGTGACACTGGCCTGGGATCTTGGCCACCAGGGCATCTTTATGTGTGGAAAGATTTCCTGCACTTTCTTTGTATTTGACCCTTTTGTATCTATTATAAAAGAATGTTATAAATTATGTGTCCTTTATTATTTCCCTTGCCAAGCCTGGCTATAATAAACATATTACTAGTATTTTTCTATTTGATACAACTGAATGCAGTCTGAATACAGACTCAGTGCAGGCTGTCCTATTGTTAAATGATAGCTCTTTCACTTGAATGAAACCTATATGCTGTTTTTCTCCTTGGTACAACTATACATATCTCAGAACACTAGTGTAGGGAGGAACTGGGGACCGTACTTACCCCCTGATACTCCAAGACAATCTGTGGTTGCGTTCTGTGCTATTTTCTCACCAGAGGACTTCCATAGCCATCCAAGATGAGGGCCTTTTCAGTCTTTCAACCTGTGGGCAGAGATTATGAGGGATAATATCACCTTACTTATCAACAACTGGCTAACAATATGCAAATATTTACCTTGTAATACTACTTAGGAAGTCAAAGAGTAAAATAGGCAATTGTTATGTAAGACAATGCCTTCTTGAGTAAGGAAAAAATGCAGTGTGTTCTGGTAACTCTCCTCATTTTAACATGCATTAGAAATGTTTTGTATCTCTAGATGAATATTCTTTCCCTTTCTACAGACAACTGAAAGATAAGCATTGTCTTCTGTAAAAATGATTTACTGCTACCCCCAAGATCTAGCAGAGGTTTTAATAAAAAAGAAATTCCAATTATCTATTTCCTAGAAGAAAAAAGAGCTGCAAATAAAGTATTAAAATATGGATATTATTATAGCAGGTTAGACTTTTACTTGCGACCATTAGCATGTAGCTATTAGAATATGCAGGCTCATTTTGTGCAGTGCATGGTACATTCAGCTGTTTTTCTGTGATTTAAGTTTCAGGTAGGCTGCAGGGCTTGGAATTGTGAAGCTAGCTTCCCCAGGTGCCATATAAGGGCACCCTGTAAGTTGCTATCTGATGTTAATGATAACCCTAGAATGGGGTATTATGTGGCTCATCTTATAGTAGAGAGGAGCAGCCCAGCCACTCAGGGAAATGCTCTTTAGAGGACTCTTAATTTTTATAAGAGGATGTCAGCCCCACATCTTATTGAAGCATGCAGTGCCACACTTAATGCCCACAGGAAGAGCCACTGAACTTGTTCTTTCCAAGAATCTACTCTCAACCTTGCTACCCTTCAATAGCTTCCAAAAGCTTTCCTGAGATGTATAATAGTTGCAGAGTACTGAATCACGATGGTATTATCCGTTCACTCAACTAGATTTGTATTTTTCAAATATTTCTACAGTGGCAGAATCCTTTTATCTAATGGGATTTTTCAAAACAGCTCAACAAATAACAATACACTTTAAAAGAAATCTACTCCCTGATTCTCACTTAACTGGGATGAGACCCTTAGTGACTTCAGTGAAACCCACAGCTGTACAACGAAGAATGTGAGAATGATTACTGTGATGGGGGTTGCAGGACCAAAGGTCTTCAGGGGCTCACTTATGTCAAAGTAATGAGTTTATGTCATTACTCAGAGAGATATCATCTGTATCTACCTGCATATTATGTTATATATATTTACACACATACATGCAAAGAAGATGTGTACTTCTCAAAGACATTATTCAAATATGATCTGTTTATAAAATACTGCATAAGTCATACAAAGAAAGTGACTTTAGACCTCTACTTGGCAGCACCTAAGTATTCTAAAATATATCTCTACATAGCCACATTGCCTGAAACTGAATCCTATTAGCAAAGCATGTAATTGATTTTGCTTCACAGTGTTTAGCATACTGCTGGCCACTTGACTTGCCTTTTGAGGAAAGAGCATCATGTGTTTACCATTACCATCTCTGAAATAGTGTGCGTCAAGGGCTGATAATCGGAATCCTATGAAATGCGCATTCTTGACCCTATCTCAGACTTACTAAAACATCATACCTGGGAGTGAAGCCCATGATTCTATTAAAATTTGATGACTAATATAGAAAATCATTAAATGCACATTACTGCATAAAGGAAGTTGATCTTGAAAGCTACATAATGTATAATTCCAAATATTCAATGTTTTGGAAATGATAGACCTATGGAGAATGTAAGAAGATCAGTGGTTGCCAGGGGTCTGGCAGGATAGCTAAATAGTACGCTGTGGAGTTTAGTGACACTACTGTGACACTGTAAAGGTAGGTACATTTGTATACACAGTTGTCAAAATCTGCTAATGTACAGCACTAATGGTGAACACTAATGTAATGTACTATGTGAACTTTACATGACAAAAAGTCAAGGTTCATCTGTTATAGCAGATACACCGCTGAAGTGCAGGAGGTCAATAGCAGGGATGGTCTACATGTAAAGAAATGAGACATAGGAAAAATCTGCATGTAAATTAGATGAGTATTATGAGCAATTATCATTGGATATTATTGATACAAGGGACACTTTCTTTTAATTAACCTTTATCCTACAGAGTTAATAGAAACTGTTCTCTAAATTTGGTCTTGGACATAGTAATAGCTGTGCTTTTATTGAACAGAAAAATTCTTTCAGAATACTGCCACTTTGTAAGTGGTAGAATTCTCTTTGTTCAGGCTACTGACAAACTGAGAGCCAACTGTATGTGTTTTTATTTGTAAGAGTGTACTACTTCAAGACTATGAATTAGTCTGCTAAAATCACTCCTGGCTCCACTTTATTCTAAACAAAATTCTTTCTTCAGTTATTTTAATTCTGTCTCTGTCTGTCTGTCTATCTGTCTGTCTGTCTATCTATCTATCCCTGTGTTTCTAACTCTTTAACATATTTTAAATAGTTTTGTTGAATAGTAAGAGTGGGAGTTAACCAATTTTGTTAGATAGTGATAGTGGGGGTCAACTTGACTGAGGAACCCAGCCAAGTTGAGTCAGCACAGTTCCAGGAGTGGGAGAACCACGTAAGGAGGATTGTTGGACTGATATAAAATGAGAGCAGGAGAGAAGGATATCATGCTGATTTCTTTTGGAATAGCTTCATTGCTGCTGATTTTCTTTCTGGCTGCTTCACTTCATAGAAGCTTGGGTTGTTCTACTTGGCTGAGCTCTGGTCTTTGCCTTGGCTGAGGATGGGGCTCTCCTCTTAGGAGGAGCTCTGTCTTTGCCTTCATCATGGGAATCATTCCTTAGTCCTTAGCAAAGACTATTTAGCTTCTGGCACTGGTCTTTCAGCCCACTGGAATCCTGACGTTTCCCTTCAGTCTTCTCCAGGGGATTCCTCAGCCTCCTGGCTTGGTCTCAAATGGGAATTGCTGTAGTACCCAGGCCCTAGGCTGGATTCTTTGGACCTCTAGTGTGAGGACAGTTCTCTTGCACTCTTGACTCTGTGGGCAAATATGTAAGCTACTCATAAATTTCTGTTCTCTGCATTAAATCTCTTCTCTTGCAAACATTAGTGCAGTAACTGAGTGTATAACGTACTTAATCTTTCTGAGGTTCACTTCTTTCAAGTGAAACAATACTTCCTAGCACATAAGTTCTCTGGATAATTTCTCCATTAGCACAGTGCCTGGCATACAGTAAGAACTCAATAACTGCAGCTTGGTAGTGAATACTTCATAACTAGAATCATATACATCAATACCAGAGTTAATGAAAATGATTAATTATGTTTTGGGAATTGATGGCTTTAGATTTTATTTTATAGGTATTTTACTTTACTGAATTATTGTGAAGTGATTTGCCAACGTGATCACATTACACGTCTAAGTACTTTGTATGTGTATATTTTAAAAATTAAGGATACTTATGCTAAAAATAATAGTACCATGTCTGAACATTTTAATTCCTTCATGTCACTTGGAACATTCAACTCTCAGTTTTTTCCAATTATTCCTCTTTTAAAAAATAATTTGTTTGTTCAAATAAGCAATTTTAAGTGGAAAATGATAATTGAGTTATTTCCATATAAATTAAGTGTCATTTGGCCATTTCTAAGCAATTAATTTTATGCAAGTTGGCCAGGGAAGAGGACAAATGTTAGGCAAATGGAAAGGGCAAGAACGGACCTGGGCTAAGCAGACTGCTGCTCAGGAGAGATGCCAGTGCAGACTGTTCTCAGCATTCCGTATAGCTGCAGTTGGATTCTATCAGTCACAGGAAAGAAAGGCGAGATTTGGAATCAACATAGCAATACTCAGTAGTACTAACCTGGGAATTGGCACTGTAGGACCAAGAATCATGGCTGTCTCCACAGAAATAAGCTGACCTGATACATCATGCTTGTGATTGCTCAGCTGGAAGACACTGCCTTGCATCTCATGAAGCTCCCATGCAGTGGAGGTCTTCAGTTTGCAAACACATTGGAAGGGTCAGGGTGCTTCCAAGAGATGTAAAATATGAGAGCACAGAAAGAACATTACTTTTTGGAAAGTTTCTAATATTTCTGTGAACTGACTGCATTGGAATCAAACTATAATAATTCAGCACCATGAAAACCTATTGATGAAAGATGTGATTAAAGTGCACAGTAAATGCTTAAAATTTCTAAAAAAATATTACAATGAAAGATTCAATTCCACCAATCTTCTTCAAGATACCCTCCTTCCCCGCTTTATGCCACACCCTTGTTGCCATTTTCTGAAATAGCTCTGAATGTCCTATTTTTGTGAGTGTCTATACTTATGCTGTCATGGCGGCCTCAATGTCCTGGACCCGTTCAAAATGTTTACCTTGTAAACTTAATAAAAGTTGTTGTTTTACAATGTGTGAGGCCAAATCTAATTGGAATGGTTTCAAGAAACAATTGGAGAAAGTGGATATAAGAAATCAATAATGAGTGTAGAAAACTCAATAGGTGCATTGGTTTCTTTTATATGAGAATCTAAAAATACATACCTGTATCATGCAAATAATAGACAAAGTAAAATACAGATAAGTAGTAAGAGAGAATCTCAAATAATTCCCCCAAATTACCTATTATCTTGTTTCAAAAGTACTTTAACATAAAGTACTTCAGAGTTCAGGCAGGTTTTGGAATTCACTCTACTTGATAGACTAGTGAGTAGCTAGTTTGTTCATTTATATCACTTTTTTCATTTTTCTTTATTTTTTAAATTCCATTGATAAACAAATAGCAATGAGACGGTTTCAAAACCAATTAATAGGACAGTTTCAATAATTAATACATTGCATATTGTTGTCTTCATAGTGGTATTCATAGTATAAGATGCAGACATGATATCCTGTCCAAACACTATTACTACAAATCTTTCTTCTCATTAAATTAAGAGAAAGTATATATATATATATATATATATATATATATATATATATATATATA
>PVKA01044684.1:0-16014 GCA_004027165.1 Ctenomys sociabilis | reverse complement strand
TATATATAACAAACTTACCATTATATATATATAACAAACTTACCATTATATATATATAACAAACTTACCATTATATATATAACAAACATATATATATATAACAAACTTACAATTATAAGTTTGTTTTCAGTCCATGGTGTTGTTTAAAATGCTATATTGAAATAATAATAAATAGAAAATTATAGGATTTAAGCTTCATCTCAGTGCTTCCAAGCAAGCATAGTTTTTAAGTATGCATTCTTTGTTTTACAGGGAATGGAGTGAGATGAATTTGCAGAGATTGTATTCTGTAGGTCTCTGCCCTGCGTCTATTTAGGTCTGCAGTGGACATTCCTTTCCTGACCACAGAGGGCGAAAGGGAGCTTGCACCTTCAATGAATGAGGCTGTTCATTATCATCATTCACTGCTCTGCAAGTCCTAACCCCAGGAGATCAGGAAAGTGCATTCTGGAAATGAAATAGATGGGAATGAGGTGAATAGAAGAGTTAACTGGGCAGCTTTCTATGAGCATAACCATGATCTCAGTATCCTGAGATTCCAGGGAAGGTTTGTCACTCAGGAAATTGTTCTTTTAGAGTGGAATCATCAGTTTCTATGTATTTTGCTAGAATAAATCTTCCTTCCATAAAATGGTATCACTGTCCAACCATGACCTAGTTAGCTATATATTAATAATTCACTTTTAAAAGTTTTATAAAGCTTAATTAATTTAAGAATTTTACCTTTCTAAAGAAAGACGCATAGATGAACAAAGAAAGGATGAGGAGGATCTACAAAGATTTCAATTAGCAAAGAACAGACATTTTGTCTTGACTTGACTCATGATCAAAGGTTAGTACCATTTTCTGTCACATTATAGTTCTGTTACAAAATATTATGAGTATTTTATAGCTACTTATAGGAGAAAGAAAAATATAAATGTCAGTCAGTACCAAATAGAAGAAAATACCTGTCTTATTTTTCCTTAGAAAGTCAGAAGGTCTCCATAGCATAATGCAAGTATTTTTTTAAATGAACACCTCTAAGACTTATCAAAGATTAAGAAAATAATATCTTGAGATGATTTGCTCAATGGCTATGCAGGTGTATGCACGCATGTGTGTGTGTGTGTGTGTGTGTGTGTGTGTGCACTTGCATATGCATGCATGTAAGGGTGTTCGCACAACTTCAGTAGGGGGTAGCATCTAGTACCTGTGGTAGAGAGTGAGACCAGGATGTTTATTCAAAAGAGCAGATAAAACAGTTAGTTTTAAGAAAAGCAAAGGGACAAGTTATCTTCATGGCCTTCAGTGCCCCTGACACTAACTCTGGGGAGAGCCATACCTCTTTCTCAAGACTCTACTCAATACCTTTTTCACATCCTTATTCCTCAAACTGTAGATCAAAGGATTCAGCATGGGGATTATTGTGGTATAAAACACAGAAGCTACTTTCTTTTGGGCCGTGTTGCTGCTAGATGCTGGCTTAAAATACATGAATATTATAGATCCATAGAAGATTCCGACAGCCATAAGATGAGAACCACATGTACTAAAGGTTTTGGACCTGCCCTCAGATGAAGGTATTCGAAGAATAGTGCTGAGTATGAAGGCATAAGAGATGGTGATGGGCACAGTTGTTGCCAACATGTTGAATACACCTACAAATATCACCAACAGGTTATTGAGGTGGGTGTTGGAGCAGGACAGCTCTAGGAGAGGAAGGATGTCACAAAAATAATGGTGGATGACATTGTCTGCGCAGAATGAAAGCCTGACCATACAGGCAGTGTGTGCCACAGCTCCAAAAGTGGCCATGATGTAGACTCCAGCCACTAGCATACTGCATACCCTTTGGGACATGGTGACATGGTAGAGTAGTGGTTTACAGATTGCTACATATCTATCAGAGGCCATAGCAGTCAGCATATAGGATTCAGCAATAGCAAAAACACAAAAGAAAAAAAGCTGTGTCATGCATCCAGGATAGGAGATGATGTTTTGCTCCCACATGAAGTTTCTCAGAAGTTTGGGGGTAACAACTGAGGAATAAAAGAGATCTAAGAGTGACAAGTTACTGAGAAAAAAGTACATGGGAGAGTGGAGACTAGAACTGAAAGAGATGAGGAGAATCATACCCAGATTTCCCACTCCTGTGACTCCGTAGATTACTAGAAACAAGAAGAATAGGGGCAGCTGGAGCTCTGGTTCATCTGTTAGTCCCTCGAGGACAAACTCAGTCATGGTAGAATAATTGTATCTGGTCATTTTCTTCAGGAAACACAGTGGAAACTAAGAAAAGTAAGCAAGAAAAAGCAAGAAGGCTATGGTTCGGTGATAAATTATTCTCAGTACTGGTGTGAAAAGAGAGAAAACCTGATGGTGACCTGAAAACAGTTTAGTGATTGTCAGTAGTGAGGTACAGAGATATATTTTTCATGACAGTATTGACTTTTAGTCAAGGACCTTTGCGAGGTACACAGAAACAAAGATTAATACAATGTGATCATAAGAGTAGTTGGAAACTCTCTGAACAGGTCTGTGCTATTTTTGGTACCTTGAGAAATGACAGTGGTGTCTCAAACAAACAGGAGCAGGAACTGCGCCTCAGAGTGCTCAAATACTGCATGCTGCTAACATCAGGGTTTTGTTAATTGTTAGGAAAATAATTTCAAGGTCTTTTGTGTGTGCTACCTTGCCATTTATCATAGAACAAACAATAGCTGGAGAAAAATGCACAGTTTACAATTGCAGTTTAAATTCAGAGAGTGAGTGCCGCAGCCTCTACACTTCAAGTTAAGGAGGTTCTTAGTTTCATCCTGGAGCTTTGTGATTCAAATGAGTACTTCACTGTACAGTTATATTTGTATGGGAAAATTTAGGGAGATATTTTGTGAGGATTTGGCAGACACCAGTAATATAAAGATGCATGCAAAAAGATAGTATTTCTTGCATGACACATCATAGCCAACAGAACGCTTATTTCTTCCAATTTCACTGCTTTAGGTTTACATCCATTTATTTAACCTATTTTTGAGGGCCTTTAATTTGAAACTCTCCCTTAGAAATTCCATTTTACAGTGACTAATTTCCAGAAATGCTGCTTTTGGGAAATGACGACCTTACCTTAATGCTGTAATGAGTAAGAGAATTGTTGCTCCTATTTAACTTAAATTTTCTCTCTTGCAAAAGGAGATAAAAATTATATAAGTAGCTTCATGGAAAATATTATCCACTTGGTACCTTTCTGATCCTTTTGGAAGTGTGGTTTATCAGCATTGAAAAATCAAATGGAAACTCTTGACTTTAAGAAGAAATAAAGCTCTTCTGATAATCTCTGAAATCTGCTTTGTGTCCTGCCTATCTCACTAAGTCACTGTGTGACTGTGTAAAAGTCTTTTTCCTTATCAAAGAAATGATTAGCGCTGATAATTTGAAGGTGTATTTTAGCTGAGAGATTTAATCAAACTGGATAAGTAACGAAGAAGGTTCCCTTCAATATCCAGAGCAGTTCCTTCTCAGCAAGGGCCTACTATCTAAACTCATTGCTTATAGGCCTTTGACCTCCAAGGAATTGGAACAGGAAAATATTCTCCAAAGAGAAAAAATACAGGGAAGCGTCTCAGAGGTGAAATTCTCCTAAGAAAAAGAAACTCAATTAATGCTATATTTATACTAAGAATAATGACATACACACAGGACAGTGAAATTTCCAGTGTGCAAAAATTAAAGTTTTTGACCTTCCTCTTTGGAATAAGTGATTTTTGTGCAAAAGATGCAACTGGATCCTAACCAAGATAATTGTAAGATTAACACAAATAGTCCCTGCTAACATCAGTGAGTAAAGTTATTTTTCTCTTTATGAGCTGTGATAATAGGCTAATAACCTCTATTTTTAATTTTTAGCTCTTTATTCTTTAAATGAAACTTTCTGCTTGTGAGATGAAAATATTATACGAGGCATATTTCCTAAGACTCTATAGTATAATCATATAAGTCTTTAGATAAAGACAAAGTGGAAAGAAATTGAAGCAAAGTATGCATCTTCCTGGCATTTCTCTTATCTTTTATTAATGTAAATATAATCAAGTGTTAACATAAGAGTGGAGCTTTATGGTTCAAGGGAGTAAGGCTGGCTGCAGACCTGATCCTCCTTGCATTAGCTGAGACCATGTGCATCACTTTTGCTCTTTGTGAGTTTAAGTTTCCCCATTACGTCCCAAAAGAGAAAAAGACAGAGACACAGATAGAGTCGAACAAGCTTCATTCAAAGGATTTTTTTCAGTAAGGGATGAGATAATTTCTATAAAGTTGGTGCTTAATAAATTGCTTATTAATATTTTGATCAAATTTCAGAATCACATAGTTTTCCTTTATCCTGCCTCCTCCTTACACTGTGGGCTGCAGTTTTCTATGCACCTTGTTCAGAAGGCCAGAGGAATCCTGTTGTGTAGTCATAAAAGATTTAAGAAACAGAGACAGACAGAAAATTGTGAGGAGACAAATATGAATAATCCACGAGCTTGCCATAATATATCCCCCTATTCATTTTATTTTCATTTATAATTCTTACAAATTTTTATCTATTGATTCATTCGATAAATATTATATAAACAACCATACCTTACTTTTAGTTCTAAAAGTTGGAGGCAGAGAGGCATGGAAAAGGAGCCCAGAGACTGGTGAGAAGTAGGAGGCTAGTGTGTGGGGGGTGGTAGCTAGAGGAAGGAGGGGTGCCAGTAGCCCGGCAGTCTTGCCCTTCCCTGATGCAGAAACCTGCCTCAACTGAGCCCTGTGTGGGGAAGATGGTGTGAGGACAACACAGGAATGTCTGTGTGCATTGGCGAAGCTGAATCCATGGCTTTCTGGACTTCCAGGAGAACAAGAGCAGCAGTGTGTTTCTGTGAAGGTGTTTTATATTGCCACACAGGACACCTGGCTGCTCTGGAACATGGACAATCCACAGAGCCTACTGCTAGGCCTGGGGCTTGGGCTACTGGACTGTTGGAGGTGACCTATATTTCAGAGGTTAATATCACCACCCCAGAGAAGAAACTAAAAATCTTAATTTTGGATTGTTCTCTCAGATGTATTTTTTTCAAGCCAATGGCAGAAAGAACTGAAGGCCTTGACTGAGCTCTGAATATGCCAGCAAGAACACTGTATTCAGTGTAGATAACCTATCCTAACTACCAAAGTTCTCAAAATCCTAACAGACCCTCCAGTCCTAGAGAAGCAGCCAGGAGTGTGTGGTATAGCCATCCTGTTATCTGGTATCTGGTTTCTACAAGACGCTCACCAACTAGACATCACCTGGAGCTGGGTTGCTTGCTTCTTCCTCTAGAGTTAGATTCTGGGCTCTTCTCTTCTTGAACATAGAATTAGAAAAAAAAGGCAAAAAGTCATGACAAATTTTATTCAAGAAAGCAAAAGTAAGGGAGGGAGGGTAAATTGGCTCTGAAGAGTGAAGCTTGTGCTGAGTGAAGAAAAAGGCTAAAAGCAGACCAAAATGTTGGCTATCCTTGTAGCCCTTCTTTTCCTCTAAATTTTTGATCTGTAAACTTAAGTTGTCAACCCTCTAGAATGGAAGCTTAAAGATATTATTACTCCACATCATAGGCAGTTGAGCTTAACATTACTGTCTGTCTGAATATCAAATGCCTTAGACATAACATGAAACAGGTATTTTTCAACAACCATGATATGCTAAACTTTAAAAACCTATTAAGTGTGACAAGAATTACACATAAATAAAGGAATAAACAGTTATACATTTGACAGAAATTTAGAAATCTAACCATATACAACATTGTAGCAGGACAGCCATATGACATTTTCTTATCTCTTATTTTCTTTTTTTATTATTAATTCTATTGAGAAACAAATAGCAATAAGACAGTTTCAAAACAGGTTAGTAGGACAGTTACAATAATTAATACATTGCATATTATTGTCTTCATAGTGATTATTCATAGTAGAAGATGTAGACACGATATCCACGATATTAGTAAAAATTTGTCTTCTCATTGAATTAAGAGAAAATAGCTGTATAAGTATCCTATTTTGTATGTATAGATACAAAATGGTCCTTCATTTATATCTCCTTTTTTTTTGTTTAGTTCTATCAGAGATGGGTATTTCATTGCCATTTAAATATTGTAGGTACATGAATTCAATAAAATATTCGAAGACAGTCCAGTAGTCCATAATAGTAGTTGGTTTTCCATAAGACTGGCAATGTCAGAAGTTGTTGACTTGTGCCTTTTATAGCTCAGCCTATTAATATGGCTTTACTTTTTATACTTTGATTTTGTACTTTTCTGCTGGATGGTTAAGAGCAAGTTAAAGAAACACCTATAGAACAAGAAACATAACTTTTGTATCTGACAAGGTCAGTCAAATCACCTCAGAACTTATCCTGAAACCCTGCACTGCAGTTTGCAGATCCTTTGTCAGTACCAGCTATGTGAGTGAGTCCTGGCCTTTGCTTGATCAATTTTCACTCTGTGAAAGCCTGAGAGAATGTTTTATTTTCATGTGACTCTCCATGGTACCTCTTGTTTTCTTCTATTACACTTTTTAAAATAAAACATTTTCTTGAGAGACAGTATAGTAGTAATTGATATGACATTAGAAGTAGTACACATTTAGAAGACCAGAATGACAGGCATCTAAGCATGGGCCTAGTATTACACATTGCTATCCTTGGTGCAGTTGCTTAGCCTATAGGTATCAGCATACAGTTGGTCAGGGCAAGAATCCTACCAGTTAACTGCTGCTTTCAAAAACCTGATGGAAATTCTCATAACCATTGCCTTAACCATCTTGTGTATATAAATGTATGGTTTTGTCCCTTAAAGATCAGTGAGGTATCAGATATAACCTGAACTGTAACATCAGGTAATTCAATAGTGTCCCAAATTTTCTGTTCAAGGATGTTATGGGGCCAAAGAAGTGAGTGATCAATGACTCTCCTTAGTGTGCCTAAGGAGAGTCACATGGAGAGAAAACCTCCTCTCAGGCTTTCACAGTGAGAAAATTGGTCAAGCAACAGCCATAACTCATATAGATGGCTGACACTGACCTAAGATCTACAAACAAGGTTTCAGGGTAAATCCTGAGGGGATTTGGCTAGCCTTGTCAGATACAAAAGTTACATGTTTTGTTATACAGATATTGCTTTATCTTGGTCTTAACCATCCAGCAGAAAAGTATAAAAATGAGGTATGAAAAGTAAAGCCATATTAATACGCTGAGCTGTAAAAGGCACAAGTCAACAATTTCTGACATTGCCATTGTTGTGGATAATACACTACTATTATGTTCTATTGGACTATATTAGATTATTTTTCTGAGTTCACACACATACAGTGTTTGAGTGGTAATGGAATATCCAACTCTGACAAAAATAAACTACAAAAGAGGATACAAGTGAAGAACCATTTTGTAGTGAAAAAATACATCTGTATGTACAAATTAGGTCAGTTCGATATACAGCTACTTTCTCTTAATTCAATGAGAAGAAAGATTTGAACTAATAGTGTTTATACCAGATATCATTTCTGCATCTTATACTATGAGCAACTTCTACAAAGACAATAGTATATGATGTAATTAATTACTGTAACTGTCCTAATAACCTGCTTTGAAACTGTCTCATTGCTGTTCTTTTCATGATAAAATTAATTAAAAAAATAAAAGACCTGAAATCTCTAGTAACTGTTAGCTAAATAAATCTTTCCTTCCTTCAAAAAATATATCAAGGACTATTCTGTAGAGTAAATATATATATATATATATATATATATATATATATATATATATATATATATATTAGTTAGGATAGTATATAGTTGTTTTCTCTTAGTTCGATGAGAAGAAAAGTTTTGTACTAAGATTGTTTAGACAAGATATCATGTCTGTATCTTGTATTATGAATAATTATTCTGAAGATAACAATATGAAATGTATTATTTTAACTGTCCTACTAACCTATTTTGAAACTTTTTCATTGCTATTTTTTCTTATTTAAATTAATGAAAGGAGGAAAAATAATAAAAAAGTGGAGTGTTAGGACAGCAAGCTTTGCATGGCTCACCTGTCCTATTATGATGTCCTAATCTCAAGGAAACACATGGGAACTTTTACACACCTCAGGGATCCAATGCTGATGTGAAGTCTAGATCATGGCATGCAAAACCTACTGTATTTCTCACTGGATGTCCATGTGCATGGTTTTGGGAAGTGTCCTGTGTCGAGGATCTTGTGATTAACAGGTCATGCCTACGATCCCAGCCAGCCTTGATAAAAACTTATTGCCTATCTCAGTCTGAAGGGTGGTATTCACACAGAATGGTGGGGTAGAGAGGAAAGGGATTGAGTGGGGACCCACATCATGCTGCAAAGGTGTAAGTATTGCATCCATGCATCAGACTACACTGCCTATTCATTAATAGTGGCTACTGTGTGAAGGAAGGCAACCTGTCAAGGAGGTGGAATCATTGCTTCTTTGCTCTCAATAACTTAGCCATCTGCTACTTTAAGTGTGAACCAGACAAGAGCCACTGTGTACATTGTTTCCCAAGGATTATCTCACAATCCCTGAGTGTCTACTCAAGTCTGCTGGTACCTTAAAGAGAGACAGCCTATATAAAATACTAACTAGCCCCAGGACCTTCTAGGTGCTGGCAGACAGTCCATACAGAAGACATGCACAGTAGGATTGCATGCTGCACCCAAAAGAAATATCTTTTCCTAGATCCACTTGTTTGACTTGACCTGAAAGCTCAAAGCTTTCAGTCCCACATTGATGGGCCTCTCTCTTCATGGCAGCATCTTGGAAAACTTGGGTACCTGTTCCCCAGGCCCAAAAAACACTGCTTCCAGCTGAAGAGTCACCCTATAACTTTGTTCAGCGTCCAACCTAAGAAGAATAATATTTCTGGGCTGGTGCCAAACTCACAGATAAGGAACAGATCAGTGCTTTACCACCCCAAAAGAAACAATTCATGTTCAGTTCTGATGATGAAAATAAATGCAATTCTGATGTGTAATGAAGCATTGTGCATGGGAAGATCAGAAGGAGGGCCGCCTTGACAGAGGTGGCCAGGACTCACTTTCTCTGTCTTGCTACAGGTCAAAGCCTTTATGCCACTTGTATTCTTGTGGATGTCCTGTGGTAGGGTCTCATGGTGCTGGCATTTTTTAAAATTATATATGTATTGTTTTTAATTTGGGAAAATCACTAGGTTAGACATATAAGCAAGCTTTCAATTTCTGTTTTCTCTTTGTTGCTCTGAGAATCCTAGTAGTATTGGTATGGGGGATAGACTGACTCATTAGTCCAGCTGCTGTGTCTGGCCTCAAGAGTGGGGAACAGTGTTGAATGTTACGTTTGATATCAGAACAGATATTTTCCTTTATCCTGTGTTATTTGAAATGATTTTAGGCCTTGTCCTGGTGTATGGTAATTCACATGTATAACATATAGCTCTTGAGCCAGGCACACCTGTAATCTAAGCACTTGACAGGCTGAAGCAAAAGGATTGCTGCAAGTTTGCGGAAAGTCTGTACTACAAAGTGAGTTCAAGGCTAGCCTGCACTACAATGATACCTTTTCTCAAAACAGCATAAGCAACAACAATGTGCGTGCGTGCGTGCGTGTGTGTGTGTGTGTGTGTGTGTATAAATGAGTTGTAGAATAATTTTAAATGAGGTACTGAGAAGAGTTGGATGATAGGAAAAAAAGTTTGGTCTCTATGAACTGACTATTTGTTTAATATTAAGTGCTGTGTGTAATACGCCCTTGGCACATTTGCTATTTTATCATTTGTGTTCTTCTTTGAATGTGGATCTATGCTTGTATGGTCAAACTCTGTAATCTAGTGAGTTCCATGTACTTATCAGACGCAAGATGGAAAGATAAGCTTGATTGTATATTTTTGTGTAATAGAAACAGGATATAAAGACACTGATTTCAAGGTTCTGAGTTGCTGGTGGGAAATTTCCCAGGTAGAAGAGAATGGGAATTGAGTTTCCTGCCAATATCCTAAGTTGTACCATCTTCCCTTGGATGAGAAACAACTTCTAGTGCCTTTGGGAGTGTTTATCCAACTTCTACAGTAAATTGCTACCAGAAACTTATGAATATGAATGTAGCTGCTTGCTATCTGTAATTTTTATGTTAGATAGATTAAGTATATTTTCAATATAAAAATTAATGACCAAGCGAATGAGAAAAGCATTTCTGTGTCCTGCTCCTTCTGTTACACATTTGATACAGAGATTAAAAAATACTTGATGAGAAAATTATTAATACCTGCAGGGAAGCATGTGGTCTCCAGGTCATGTGACTGTCTTGAAGAATGGGTCACACTGAACACTTTTTCTAACGTTGCTGATTGGAGTTCTCCTTCATTTAAGCGTGAACTTGGTCCTATTCTAGAATAGAAAAGCTATTAGATGTCTCCATCTTTCTCTATTTTCTCTCTTTTTTAAAAATAGACTGTGTACTTTGTCATCAGAAATTCTGTTTGGTAACTGTTTAATTATTAATGATCCATATTATAACCTAATCTAAGTAACCTGAAATTAAGAAACTTCCAAATTCCTGAACCTTTCTGTATCTCTTGCATGTTTACATCTTTCTCAAAAACACTTTTTGAGCTGGTCAGCAACATGCCATATGAATGTGATGAAAATAAATCTGGAATTTTTGAAATCTCTAAACAGTCTGTGGCTCATGGAAACGATGTCCTCTGTAAGTATTTAAATTGTGAAAATCTCATTTCCTTCTCTTTTTAAAATTAAACTTTTCTAAATACTATTACTGAATTAATCAGCAGTTATAGTTAGTTGATTTGTTTCTTATTCAGTGAGGTCTATTGTGCTCAATTAAAAGTAACCCAATTTCTATTAATAAAGGGAAAGCTAAACTCTAACAAGCAAACAATTAGGGCTGTTTCATTAGAACAGAGTTAATACAGTTCTAATATTATTAGAAAACTGATTATTTTCTCTGAAGCCAAAAGATATCCACGATGGTAAATATTATTTCAGAAATCCCATTGTGTACAGATTTTAATCCAATCAATCTCAAAGCACACAATATTTTAATGTGAATCCAAAGTGGTGCATGTTTAACTGCATTTACTTTTAATTGTGTGAAATGAAACCAAATGAAAAAAAAAAAGACAACAATGCAAGGTAGGTTAGTGGTTAAGTGTAAGCATTCTGGATCAAATCTGAGTTACAAGTGGACGAGGACTGAAGAAGGTACTGTGATTTTCTTTGTAGGATGCAAGCCTTGGGTAAGTTGCTCTTCCCTTAAGTCTGAAGTGGCACACCCCCCATGTATAACAGTGTGGTACATGCTCTTTTCTATATTTAAACTACCTACCATCTGAGATGCTGATGAACTTGCTTACTCAGGTCAGGTGATGGCTGGGGAAACAGTTTGCCTTTTGCCTTCCTTGACACACAACCAATATAAAGGTATAGATCCTGGAGAGTCACATCAGGTAAAAATAGTGGAATTACATCTTTAGATTACATCGAGAATATAAGCTCCAGAAAAAGAAAGTGCATTTAAAATCCAGTTTTTTAGTTTACTGGAAGAAAAATACTTTTTTTTTGGCCTTAATGAATATAAATGTGCTCTGATATGGACTGAAACGGCAAGGACCCATGTTGGATCCTGGATAACACAGGCTGTGTCAGCCCAGGAATCCAGGGTGTGCTGTGCTGGGCACTGAAACCAGGCGTGGTGGCATACACCTGTAATCCCAGCACTGGGAAGGCTGAGGGAGGATCAGCACAAGTTGGAGCTGCATAGAGAAGCCCTGTACCAAACAAATGAATAAACAAATAAAATATTTTTTTTAAAAATAGCTAAGATAATACTACATTCTGTTAGTTCACTGAAAGGAGCAGTTAGTGTTTATATTGCTTGATCAGTCTGCATGCCTATATCTGTAATCTGAGCAACTACTTTGACAATAACAATATGCAATGCAATAACCATTGTTCATTTCCTACCTCCTAGTCTTGAAATTCTGTGTTGTTTTTATTGTTTTTTTTTCTCTTTCAAATAAAATATGAAGAGAATAATAAAAAACTAGAATTATCAGGTCATCCTTCTTTATTAACTTTGAAACATATTGGAAATGGACCTTTTTAATCAAGTATTTCCTACCAATGTCTATTTTTTAAAAATTTCTGCAAAACTTTATTCCAGAGGGATTCAGTCCTTGGCAGCTGCCTTCCTCATGGCAGCCAGCACGTTGCTTAGCTCCTCATACTTCCTCTTGGGGCAGATAGTAGAGGGCTATGGCTACTGTTCTTCGATGGTCACTGTCTCAATGCTTATTTTTTGCTAAACTCATTTTCTCTGTGCATTATTCCCTGCAACAGTTAGTCAGTCATGGTACTGAGAGTTTGAGAAATACGTGGCAAATGATTCTGTTTGACTCCACCTCCCTCTGTCCCTGAAGGCGTGGTCATGGTATGTCTGAAGCAGTGTGTTTCAGCTGTCAAACGTACTCCTCCCTTTGAGACTTGAAACGAGTGCATGAGGCCTTTGTTTCCCACTTTCTCTCATCTCCTGGCTGGCATGTGGAAAAATATTTTCTTTTTCTAAAACAGTTCCATTGTTCTACAGTAAAACATGTACTGGGAGTGAAAGGCATACAAGAGAGACATGGCCACTGTTTTCACAGTGTTTGTATTCTATGTGGGTAGGTAGACAGTATTCAGTTATTGTCAGAATGAAGTGTTAAATTTCAGTTTAAATAAGTGTTTTGACAAGGTTATAATTTTCTGTGAATTCATATGCTACAATGCTTTGTCTAAACTTGTAGAACTTAAGAAGCTGTATTCCAAAGATATTTAAAAAGAACTTTTACATTTTAAAGAGCTAATTTAGAGCATATTTATCTAGGCTTCCTACCCAGGCCAGTTATTTTCTTCTGATATATTTCAGGGTGGACAGGAGGGAGAAAGTGTTATTTCAACTTCATTTCTTATTGTTTGCAACACTGGCCCTGCCTTGTGCTTTTCAGTTTAGTTTTCCATCTCAATCTAATTGCTGTGAAAGGGCATTTTGCTCAGTATGTTTAACATTAGCATTCATTGAACACAACTGAGTAACCCACATTTAGATGTTATCAGTTATTCCAATGTTTATTATAGAGCTTTTTTGTTTTTTGAAATCTAACATCTAACTAGTGCAACAATTGTCACTTTCCTCTAATGTATATTCATCTAGAATTATTCTTCTTTTATATTTAAAACAAAAACATACCCTTTAACAGATTACTCCTAAGTTTTTATTTTTTCTTTCTTCCTGAAGATTAGATTTAGGATAATATAAGAGGGGCCTAAACCAGTAAGAAAATAGGTTAGGGAGACTGAAATACCACTAGATGTTGGTGGTAAGACAACTAAAAGGGGAAGTATGGGTCATTAACAATAAACCACTCTGCCAATTTAGTTTAATTTGTACCTTGAATGTGAAACTCTAACAAAGAAATAGAATACAAAATGTATGTTTACATTTATTTTTTGTTTTTCAATGTGTCATTTTCTATGTAGGCCTGGAGAATATCCTACCATTCAGAAATGTTTTTAGAGCTTCTTTGACTCCCTTGTTTCTAAGGCTGTAGATTATGGGGTTAAGCATGGGAATCATAGTGGTATAAAACACAGAAGCCACCTTCTCCTGGGTTGTATCATTGGTTGCTGGTTTTAAATACATGAATGTGATGGAGCCATAGAAAATCCCCACAGCTGTAAGATGGGAGCTGCAGGTACTGAAAGCTTTGGACTTGCCTCCAGCTGAGCGTATATGCAGAATGCTTGAAAGAATGAAGGCATAAGAGATGAAGATGGCTATAGCACATGCAAACACATTAAATCCAACTACAATCATCACCAGAAGCTCCTTGGTGTATTCTCTTGAACAAGATATATTCAAAAGAGGAAGGATGTCACAGAAGTATTGGTGGATGACTTTAGTTCCACAGAAGGAGCGAGTGGATATGTAGCTAGTATGAACCAATGCTCCCCCAAGCCCCAGCGCATACACACCAGTGATCAGCAGTAAACAGACTCTGTGAGACATGGTGACATGATAGTGCAATGGATTGCAGATGGCAACATAGCGATCATAGGCCATGGCTGTTAACATATAAGAGTCATCAATCCCAAAGAAGGAGAACAAAAAGAGTTGAGCCATGCACTCCAGAAAGGATGTGAAATTCTTCTCTAACACAAAGCTCACTAGCATCTTTGGGATTATGACAGAAGAGTAGCAGAGATCTATGAATGATAAGTGACTGAGAAAATAATACATGGGAGTGTGAAGCTCAGGGCTGATCCTGATTAAAAAGAACAGACCCAAGTTTCCCACTAAGGAGACTGTATAGACCAATAGGAAGAACAAGAAGAGAGGGAGTTGGAGCCCTGGACGGTCTGTCAATGACTCCAGGACAAAGGCAGTTTCTGATGAATGATTTCCTGTGTCCATGATTCTCCTACTAGTGGCTGATGAGGAGATCAAGGGAAAGCATCTCGTTTGGCAAATATTGCCATCCAATTGGACTTTGTGACGTGATCTGAGGAATGACATAATTTTCAGTTTGTGCAGAATTTCAGAGTGTACAACCAGAAGCAAAAATCATTTTAAATTGGATTCTTATCAAGGAGATTAGACTTCATTTGGAGTCTATTTTTAATCACATTCAGAAGTGAAACTTGTTCTTCCTCCGCAAATCCAAGGTTAGCTTTTCCTAGAAAAGAAAAATAATCTTTATGTTATTCAATCATCTTCAGACAATTTTTTCCCAGAGCTGCTGTTCTTAGGTTGGCTTTCTATTTGCAACAGTTTGTATTTTTTTTCTGGTATCTTGGAACTTTACCACTTGCTTACCAATAGCACTTGGATTTTCTCTCTAGATTCAGTGTATTTGTTTAATTTATTGAGTTCCTGATTATAATCCCTAAGGGCTTTGCCCACACCAGATGATTTCTACCCTCCCCCCATTTCCTGGTCTTGAGTCTGCCTTCCTTTCCTCTCTTCTCCTTTGTTATCATATGGACACAAGAGGAACAGAATCAGGTTGGAAACAGGAGTAAAGAGGTGCTAGGTACAACAACAACTAAAATCAATTGAATCTGATAAGGTAAAGTGAATGGCATATGCTGCAGGATACTAATCAGCTTTTCTTTTGGATGGTTAACAACCTAAGTTCACAAATCATAGTTGCAGAAATAGAAGAGCCACAAGGTCAGCCAACATTTTGGCCCTAGCCTTTCAAGGTCAGCTAAGACTCAGGACATAGGAGAACCTGTACTGCAACATCATGAAACTCAGGTGAGCTCCAAATTTTCTGAACAAGGAGATTATGGAGCCATAGAGGAAAGAGCTCGAAGTTCTGTAGTGTGCCTGGAGAGTCACATGGAGAGAAAACTTTCTCTCAGGCTCTCACAGAGAACAAACTGGTCAAGCATTGGCCGTGACTCATCCATATGGATGACACAGACAAAGGACCTACAGAATAAGGTGTCAGGGGTCCAGATTGGATGACCAAAGATGTGCTCCACCTGCTGCCACAAAGGGTCCAACAGTACCAGACGAAGACTTTTTTAGCCTAATTCTGCGGTCTCAGGCCAAAAGAATGGATGAACAGAGAGTGCTTTTACAAAGAGATCAAAACAGAGACACTGAATTTGGGCTGAAGGACCTTTTGCAAAATAATGCTTTGTTGGAATTTAAAAATTCAGGAAAACAATCCTCAAACCACTAGATACCTTTCAGAGTACTGCAGGGAAATTTGATGTATTTTTTCCTAAAAAGGACGTGTAGCACTGCAATACAGCTTGAAATGACATCTGAAGAAGGAAACTGTGTAAGCTGCCACAGGAGGAGTAGCAGGGAGCCATTCTCACTTGCTGCAGGGGGAAGGGGCGTGTGAGGCAATGCCCATCCCGATGACTGCCTGGGACTGTGTTCTTTTGCAACTCTACTAGTGTTTGTAG
>PVKA01044683.1:0-16015 GCA_004027165.1 Ctenomys sociabilis | reverse complement strand
CCAAAATTGGCAATTTAGAGCACATTTGCAGAAGAAAAATGAGTTCCATCATTACCTTCTTCCTACTGATGTTCCGCTATAGGTTAGTCACCCTTCATTTCCTTAATCTGTTTAGGATTTTTCAGTAAACCAAACACATCGTCGTTGAGCCTCGTTCTTTAACAACCCAAATGGGTCAAATCAGAGACAGACACTTGCATCTTGCCTCTGAAAATGACATTGTTCTCTCAGCACCAGAGTATTAGCAAGTTATTAGCAAGTGGCCAAGGCTGCAAATTCCTTTCCCCGGGTGACCTGGCAGGTGGGAAGGACCAATGGGCTTGCACAGTGGTGATGCAGACTTGCTGCTGGCTTGAGGGTGCGTCCATGAGAAATATGTCCTAGGGAATAGAGCAAACGTAGCTCAACTGCCTGGCAAGCACCTCGGGGTGCAACAGAAGGGCAAGAGCAGGCACTGTGGTTTTGCTCCTGCTTATAAGGGGAAAGCACCCGAATTGCCACCACATAGTGAAATTTTAGCTATGAGTTTCTTATGGGCACTCTGTTAGGTTGAGGGAACTCTTCTATTCCTAGGTCATGGGTAGTCTTATCATGAGAGGTTGTCTGTTTATCACATCTGCGTCTTTACAGAGAAGACCGTGCTTTTTTGTTTTGTTTTGTTTTGTTTTGTTTTTTGTTGTTGTTTTTGCTCTCAGTTGTGTTACCATGGTGTGTTATATTGCTTTTCCTTTTCAAGAAAATCATTATTAATTAATTAATTAGGTCCAGGGTCTTGCTATGCAGCTTGAAGTCACAGTGATCCTCCTGTCCCAGCCTCCCCAGCAGTGGGAGTCTAAGTGTGCACCACTATGCCCACACTCGGCGGTTGGCTCATCATGGGGCCAGCACAGCGGGCAGTACTTGGGATCAAGCCCTGGTCCTTGCTCTTGCCAGGCAGCATTTAGACAGCCGAGCGATCTCCCCAACCCCTACATTGCTTTTTTGTGTGTGACCCCTAGGGAAACTGCCTGGTTAGCTTGCTGATAAGCTAATGACTACATGAAGATCTACTCGTGTACCTGGCCCTGGCACCTCTCAGTCTCTGTCATGGAACTCCCCTCCTCCAACACCTGGCCAGGAAGCTGGCCACTCTTTCCTCCCTGTCTGTGGACACTGGCCAAGTCAGATGGAAGAGAGAGCTGGGGACCTTGTCCTGTCTAAACTCTGTGCATACCCAGGGCCACCTTGAGTCTCGGAAATAGACCAGAACTTTGCAGAGCCTCTACAGACTGCTTGTTTGTTTCCCAGATGTGTTTTTCTTTTAGGTTTTTGGTTGACCTATGGTTTTTACCAGCTGTAATTCACCGCCTTGGGCAGGCAGGCAGCGATTCAGTTGCTTTACCCAGGTTTCTCCTACCCAGTAAGGTTTGCGTGAAGTCAAAAAAGACCGCTTCCCCAGCAGAGTCAACCGAGCATCTGCCAAGGTCAAGCAGGGAGGGCTCTTTGGAGTGTGGCCTCGAAGGCACGCCAGCCTCGTCCTGTCCTCTCCGGAGGAGGCCGGGCTCCTGGGCTTCACCCTGGTCACATTCAGTGGGCTTTCAAGGCCACCACAGAGCTGATGAGCACAATATGGAAATGGGGAGAGTTAAGACGCCACGGAGCTACTGCTCCCTGGGAGATTCGGCTGCTTTTCCTGAATGCGTGTTCTTTAGATTTGTGCAAGCCTCTGCTGAATTTCCGGAGTACTAAAAACCTTGACTCTAGCATTTTTATAGTTTTTCCATGACTTTCCTGAAATAGAGATTTTCCATTCTTGCTGATATTCCTGCGCTTCCTTTTATTCATGAAAACGAAGCTGAATATCCACTTGTGGTGATGATGATATGAAAGTTTCCTCTTTAAATAAATCTGGGTGCTAAAAAAGTGAGTGCAGGAAGCCAGCCTGAAAAGGCTACGTACCATGCGATCCCAGCCCTGCAGCATTCTGGAAAAGACAGAGCTAGAGAGGTGGGCAGGGCATCAAGGGGCTCCGAGACTGCGGCTCCAAGCGCTGGTCATTATTTAATACGATGTTCTTATTGTGTAAGACGCGAAAGGTGGATATTTGACCTATGCATCAAGATGAGAAGGGATGTACTGCACAGAGTGAGCCCTGATGTAAACTCAGCATATCACTCTGTTAACAGTAATGGCTCCATCTTGGTTCCGCAGTAGGAGCTCCTGGATCACATTAATGCAAGACATTAATAGACAACTCCATATGTTAATGTCTGCAATCGGAGCAACTGCATCAGAGACAGCAATGCACAATACAAAATCCATGACAGGCTGCCTCTCATCTTGGTCTTCTAAATGTGTACCATGTCTAATGTCTTATCAATTATTATTATACTCTCTGAAAAATATTTTTTCTGTATTTTAGGGAAGGGTCTACAGCATGTTCAGGGTCTCATTACTAGATAAGACTTGTAGTGATTCTACTGTTTGCAGCTTCCTGAGTGCTGGGATTACAGATGCCCACCACCACGCCCAGCCTCAATGGCCTCAGCATGGCCATTTCAGCATGCCCTGGGGCAGAGCCAGCACATCAGGCCTGGGGATCAAACCCCTGGCCCCTGCGCCTGCTTACAGGCGCTTGAATCTACTTAGCTATTTGGCTGGCTCCATGAAAATAAATTTCAAAAAATAAGAAAAAGGGATAAGAGGAAAAATTAAGGTTTATTAAAAGGAAGAGCTATGGGCCGGGCGTGGTGGCGCATGCCTGTAATCCCAGCACTCGGGAGGCTGAGACAGGAGGATTGTTGTGAGTTCGAGACCAGCCTGAGCTACAAAGTGAGCTCGAGGCCAGCCTGAACTGCATAGTGAGACCCTGTCTCAAAAAGACAAAAAAAAAAAAAAGGAAGAGCTAGTGTTTAATTATTTGACCCATTCTGTATGCCTATGTCTGGTAATCTGAGCAACAGATTTGATCACGACAATACATGGTACAACAACCATTGTTAATTTTCTATTCTTGTTTTGAAATTCTGCACTATATGTGTTGCTGCATGTTGCTTTGTTTCTGTCTTTGTCTTTTCTTACTTGTTTATGTTTTTACTCTTTAAAATTTCGAAAAAGAAAATATGTATAGGGAGAAGGAAGAGTATATATGAGAACTCTGTACTTTCTGTTCCATTTTCCTATGAACCTAAAACTGCTTTTAAAAACTCAGGCTTATTAACATTTATTTTTAAATGTCGATTTTTAGAAAATATGTTCAGCATGGAGTGGTGGGTGGTAGGAGAGGCTGGTAGACACCGTGTGGAAGGTATGCAAGTGACAGACACCTGGGAAACAAGCTGCAAACTGTGGGATCCCTAACAGGAGACAACAGAGAAAAAGGTGGAACTTGAGCAGAACCCCAAAATATTTTATCAGCAACCTGAGGTCGAGTGGAGCCACGTGTGTTCTACCAGCCTCCACTGTTGGACATCTTTCCTGGTGAAAAGACCAAGAACAACATGGGAAGAAGCAGGAGGCAGAGGCAGTCCGAGACACCCAATACCAGAGGCTCACTGGCCTGCAGAGCGCGTGGGAGGCAAGGGAGCACAGGGTGGACGCGGGCTGTCTTGGGCAAGAGCCTGGGGCCGCCAGAGCCATAAATCAGCACATGAGCATCGTTTGGCTTCCTGTGAACAGTTACAGCCACCTGTCACTGGCTGGTGGAATGCTGCAGGCCCGGCACCAACCATGGACAGAAGAGCGCAGCGATCCTGAAGCTCAGGGCAGTATCTTCTCTCTTTCTTCCTTCCTTCCTTTCTTACTTTCCTCCTCCTCTCCCCTTTCTTTCCTTCTCTCTTTTCTTTCTCTCTCTCTCTCTCTCTCTCTTTCTCTCTCTTTCTTTCTTTCTTTCTTTCTTTCTTTCTTTCTTTCTTTCTTTCTTTCTTTCTTCTTTCCTCTTTCTACTGTACCACTGAGTTATGTCCCTGGCCCGTTCATGTATTCTTTCTATGATGTCGAGTTTTGTGTTATGCTGCTTTTGGAACACTGGAGTGGAAAAGGAGATAATCTTCTAGAGAGAGAGCTGATCCTCTCATGTGGAGCTAAACAGCACCCAGGAAGCAGGAGGTGGCTTGGTCAGAGCGTAGCAAAACTAGGTCCAAGTTGCACGTACCAAGCACCACAGATTTGATCCCTTCTCGGAATCTCCCTCTTCTCTTTTACAAAATACTCAGTCCTTGACCAAGCCAGTTAGTGTCAGACAGTAGACTCTGAAAAAATGCACAGTGAGAAGCCTTTGAGCCTCCCTTCCTGCGGGTGTGGGCAGCATACCCGCAGGCTCTTCTATTGCTGACACCGTGACCAATGTCCACAGCTTGAAGGAGGAGAGGTATGAGCTCATGATTTCTGAAGATTTGGCCCATGGTTGGCTGGCACCAAGGTGATAATAGCACGGGGAACTGTATGGCAGAGCAAAGCTGCTTAGCTCCTGGTGGCTAGGAGGCAGAACAGAGTGCCACCCAGGAAGTGGGCCAGGGACCACGTGAAGACACGCTTCCATGGCCTACCCAGACACCCACAGAAGTAGGCAATGCCATCCCATGAGCAGATCCCAAAGCCGATCAAATTGAAACTGCCCTGGTCACCACAGGTAAGGCCCATGCCTGTCTTGTTAGCTTTTCTACCTTGGCTTTCCAGCACAGTACTGGGCACACAGAGCTTCATCAAGTACCCAAGGAAGGGAGAGTAGAGAGGGAGGAGGACAGTTTGCCTGGCTCCCCCTTCTGCTTCCTCCCAGCCGACTACACAGGACCTGGCACCAGGAAGCCCCAGCCCCAGCACCCCTTCCACCCCTGTCTTTTGAAGACAGCCCCAGTCTGTCTTCAAAAACAACAGGGACCAGGTGCAGGGGGAAGCCTCCTCTTCCCAAGGGACTTGTCCTCTGCAGCAGAGAACTCATGAGGGTAGGGTGGGGGCTTATGGCCAGGGCGCAATGTGCCTTCTGAGGAGTGCATACAGGAAGCCTTGAAGATATTCTTTTCTTTTGTCTCTTAGCTTGGGAGCCTGACTTTAATGATTCTGCTCAGAATCATTCCCCCTACTATATTTCTGATTGCAGACACCTGGTGAGGCCTGGTCCCCAGGGAGTCTGGGTTGCAGGAGGTGGGCTGGCCGGCTTTCATGATGAACTCAAGGGCCTTTGATGTATTATTCACCCAGGTCCCAACGAATTCCAGACACCCACCCATTCTCGGGTGGTCACCCTGCCGGGTCTCTGCTGTATCAGAAGCGAGTGCAAAGATCTAAAGAGAAATTGTCTGCCTCTGTCTTGTTGTAGTCTAAGTACCTGGCATCATTTGCTGGGAGAAAAAGGCCTTCCACAACTGACTGATTCTGTTGTTTGCAGGTTTCTTGCTGGTTGTAATCACCTCTGTGCCTTTTGCCTTAGGGGGAAACCTGTCTCAGCAGTGGGTGAAAGTGGAGCCTGTCTCAGATTTACGGCAGTGTCAGGTCCAGTTCTGTCTCTTTTGTCTGGAAGGAGATGTGATCAAAATGGAAATGCCTTGGAAAAAGTCAGAAGTGATCGCCCAGGACTGGGCACATACTTGTGGCACGTGAGATGCTCAGAGAGGAGTTTGGTCTGTCTGTCCGTCTGTCTGTCTGTCTGGTGTCCGTTTCTGTCTCTGTCTCTCTGTCTTTGTTTCTGTCTCTGTCTCTGTCTCTGTCTCTCTCTCTCTCTGTCTCTCTCTCTCTCTCTCTCTCTCTCTCTCTCTCTCTCTCTCTCTAGGGTGCTGACAGAGGAGTCAGGCCCCAGACCTTCCTGCTTCTGCTTCTGCTGAGCAGAGGCAATTGTGACCAGGTCACTTATCTCCATGGTGCTGAAAAAGCAATTGAGGCTGCCATGGGATGACTCCTGCCCACCCTGCCCTCCTCGTGGGGTTCCTCCTCAAATAAAATCCTGTAGGAGCTTTGGCATCCTACATGGGGCCAGAGTGCTTTCCCTGTGGGCTTTCTCAGCATGGTGGCTCAGCAAACATTCAGCTTTGAGAAAGTGGCTTTACCTCTCTTTGTTTCCTCATCTAGGAAAAAAGAATCCATGAAGCATGGGGTGTGGCCCAACTGTAGGGTGAATTAGTGAATTTTTAAAAAATCACATTGCCATGAATCCCCCTTCACAAATCCCCTGTTCCTTTGAACACACTTGTTCCACCCTTCTTGCCCCTTTCTGAAATAGCCCTAAAATTTCACTTTATATGATGTGATAAAAAATACACTGAACATAGCCACCAAGTGCCATCCAGTGGAAAGACGGACTCATAAAAACATGACCCTGTGATCTCGTCCACCTCATTCACTAGCTGTGACACCACGGGACATTTTTTATTATATTTTATTTTGCTTTATTTTATTTTTTTTCATTTGTGTATTTGGTAGAGGGTCTCATCCACAGCTCAGACTCATGGTGATCCTCCTGTTTGCAGCCTCCCAAATGCTGGGATTACAGGTGTGTGCCACCATGCCCGGTCTTGGTGGCCAGGGGTGGGGCCCATGCAGCATGTGGTGCTGGGGACTGAACCCTGATCCCGGTCTTCCCATCATGCCATGTACCTTACCTCCCTCACAGAGTGCTGAGGACTAATGTGATACATCTATTCCAAACACTCAGACAGTGTCTAGCCTGTTGCAGGTGCCTAATGAATGCTGGCTTCCGTTATTAACAGAAAAGAGTATTAATGCTACTACTTAGAACCACTGTCAGGTAATATTAATGCCCGCTGCCCTGAAGGCAGTGTCCTGACTGCCATTACGGGCTAATCCAATCTCCTCGAGCCCCGAGGGGAAGTTTGTTTACCCTTCCATGCCAGGTCTTCGAGCATGAAAGAGTGCAGCTGTGCTCTGAGGTTCTTGTCCCCCTCCTGGAGATGTCCTAGGCCTGCCAGCAGCTACACACTCAAGGAATGTTAAATGCGGGCCCTGCGATTCCGCCTCACCCCAGACCATGAATTCAGGCGCCAGTGAGTGCGTACGGCTTGGCAGCGGCCCAGGCCCTGGTGCAGTGTCCATGTCAACGCAGGCTTCTGCCCCCTCTCTGTCCTGGCTTCGGGGGCTCCCAGACTTACTTATTTCTGTGCAGCTGTTTATCCTCCATCTCCCAAGCCCATGAGCCCAGAGGACTCCAGGACCCTCTCTGTCTGATAAGAGCCCTCGGCGGGGGCTGACACAAAGCAGGGACTGATGACCCAGCCAATATCCTCACCTGTGGCCCATCGGCCTACTCAATTTTAGCCAAAACAGAAGTTTTACTGGTCATTTAAACTCCCCATCCTCCTCCCTGATGAGTCAGGGCCACCCAAAGGTGACCAGATAGACACACAAAAGCAGCTTGAAATGCAAGCGCTGCGTGCCTGGGCTGAGTTCTTCCGGGAGCAGCGCCGCCCTGCTGCTCGGGGCTCAGTTACTGCCTGCTGCTCACCCCGCACTGTCCCGGCTGAGCGTGAAGGGACAATGAGCGCCTTCAGGCTGAGATGGAGGCAGCAGGTTTGGCGTGCCCAGGCCCAAGTTTGAGCTGGGAGCCCCCAAGCGTGGCTTTCACCCCCTGTCCTTTTCTGTCCTGCGCTGAGGGGTCATGATGGCCCATTCTGATCATGGTGTAAATGCTCCAGCTTAGAACCCCTGCTTGAAGCACTGTGGGAGTCTGCCAGCCATCCCTCCTCTCCTTTTCTGAATGAAGCAGAGTCCACTCAGTCCACTCCAAGCTCCCGAATCAGGAGGCCTGGGCTACAGAAGGCAGCTACACAGTGACTTCCTTCTCCTGCCCGCTGCCCGCCAGTCCCCACCTGAACTGTTTTAATAACACTATGAATTACTGGGGACTCAAGTCCCACGGCAGGTGACTGTGCCCGCTTCTGCCTCACCAATCACTACTTTGTGGCCGCCTCTAGGCCTTGGAAGTCCCACAGGCTTGGAAAAACAGATGACAGCATCCTGCTTTGTCCCCAGCTCTCCTGGCAAATATTTCCTCACGGTCCCTCTGGGCGGGAACCTGAGTGCTGAAGTTGGGTTTGTGCCTGAGGCACCCACCCTGGGGTGACCTCACATGCTAGGCAGTGGGACACAGCACAATCTCGGAGTGCAGCACCTCTTCTCAGGAGTCTCTTTCCTACTCCAGGGAGTTGGAGACTCCTTGTCATCCAAACAGTTCAGAGCCTCGTCCTTGAGTTCCAAGGCTCCACCCCCATTTTATTTACATCTGTCTCCTCCACTGGACCAAGAGGGCAGAACACTGAGCTGCAGGTTCTTCAGCAGAGCATACTGGAAAGGATTGAGCCCCTGGTCCAGTTATTAAGGACCAGCAGCTATCAAAGGAGTCTGAGGGAGGGAGGAATCAGGAATGAGCTGTGCAATGGCCAGTGGGGGGCGCTCTAGCAGCTCCTGCTCGTTAGAGCCCAGCCTGCCTCAGCCACCCTGCTGCCCTGAGAAGGGTGACCTCAAGAGTGATGCAGTTCTTCCTCACAGAGTTCCCGGCGCACATCTCCAGCGTGGCACTCGAGGCCTACCTAGCTCTGCACACTCAGCTCTCGGCAGAAGGCACACAGCCCAACCAGGGGACGTGATTTTCACAGTGGGCTGTGGACAGTGCCTTTCAAGTTACCATACGGGTCTGCTCCGAGGGCACTGATGGCCTGAACTGCCTTGGTCATTCCAGGGGGCAGGAGTAAGCAAAACCGTTAAGGCCTAGGTCCCCGAGCCACTCCCAGTTGCTGAAGCCCACTTGCCAGCAAGTTGATGACAAACAGGCTTGTGGCCGGTTACAACTCTCCACTTATATTGGTTGCTTGGATGGAAATCATCTTTATATACAAGTCCCTATGTCCCAACCCCAAACTGATCTGGATGCAGGGGCTGTCCCATCCCACCACCACCAAAACTTCTTGTCCTCTCAGATAAGGAACTTCTTACAGGAGTCTCCTCCCATCCCTCAGTCCCCTCCTTCTCCATCCCAGGGAGGAGCAGGTGCAGGGGACATAGGTTCCAGCTCCCCTACTCTGTCATCTGTCATCTTCACGTAGCATCACAGGACTTCTTCCTTCCTGTTCAGATGCCCATGTAATACCGTGGCCAGTGGGGTGGAAAGGGTGAGCCTCCCCTAAGCCACCAGACCCAGCGTGTTCTGGGCCTCCCCTTCGTCCCTAGTGGCTCTCAGCAGGGCTCTCAATGCATTGCACACCAACTTCACTTCTAAGTGCAACACGACATTCACCCCCCCACACACTCCATAGCCTATCCCACAGTCAAGTCATAATGTTCACAAAAATATGCAATGAAATATAAAAGTCCTGGGTGAATTATGCTAAGTCATAGCATGGCGCAGAAGAAAGGAGACCAGGTTAAAGAAACCACTGTGATGAACTGATAATTCCTTAGAGCTGAATGTTTTTACAAGTTAATTTTTAAATTCTTTTCAATAGCCCATGAACTAGTTTAGGAGTTTTGAGTGGCAGGAAAGTCACCCTGTGAAGCTGAGACAGCTCACCCTCGCCCAGGGGTGGGAAATGCAAGCACCACGGCACCACCATGGCTCCTCTGTACAGAGGAGCACCCATCTCTCCACTCATGGTTCAGGATTCAAACAACTCTAGGGAGCTGCTGTTTGATTTCTGTCTCAAGAGAAAGACACTGGAGCACAGAACACGCTACCTGCTCAAGGTGCGCATGGGCTAGCTCTGGAACCCACCATGGCCTCACCAGGTAGTGTTTGCCTGAGCTCAGCAGAATTGCCAGCCTCTCTCTGGGGTACCTAGGAGCCACAGGAGTATCCTAACTTTGACAGGGACTCAATCAGGTTTGAGTTCAGGGAAGACAGTTCTGCCCTCGGGATGTGAATGCCTTGGGGGAGCCCAGGGTAAAGTGGGCAGTTTTGTAGGAATCCTGGTCTCTGCCCAGTCACCTCCTTACACAGTTCCAACTACTCCTTCAGTTCAGGGTTTTGGGGACACCTCAGTGGTCATTAATGGCCAAGCCTGGCACACTGTGTGCATTGTAAATGGAAGCAGTTATCCTGTAGCAGCTTTGGGCTCCATGCTGGGCTCACTGTCTGGGTGACCTCCATGATGTCCCCACTGGTGCCAGGGCGGCTGGATGTTCCTGCCCACACCAGGGTAAGGGCTGCCAGTTACTCTGATCTCAGATAATCACTTCTGAACCCAAGGGCATGCACTGATGGTGACAGCGCTCCGATTTCCCATTGACAGTGGCCTTTCTTTCCGGAGGTCTCCGCCTGGCCAGCACTGCCAGGGATCTGAACCCTGCCCTTCTCACAGAAATATGTCTCTAATAGCTCCTGTGACATTCGCTGACGGACGGGCCTCGAACTTCCAGCAGTCCAAGTGCAGAGCTCTGAAGACAAAGGGATTTCAGAGCTAGCGGGAAGCACTCCGGCCCCAGTCCTCTTCCCAGGCCCTTCTTGGCCTCCAGCCCCTTTGTTTAGGGTTCAAGACCAGAGGCTGCCAAGTTTCTGACTGAAGCTTTTGCTCTGCACTGGCGGTCAACATCTTAATAGCTCAACAAGCTGAAAAAGGAAAAAAAAAATGTAAAAGGACGCTCAGAAAGGGACAGAAGAGAGCACAATTAAGCGTTCACTCTACAGCCGCAGGGCAGGGGTGAGGCAGGATTTCAGGGGCACTGGAAAGAGACTCTATTTTTAAAACTGAAGATAATTCTGGGCTTCCTGAGGCCTGCCAAGGAGGGGGAGCTCAGGCTGAGGAAAATGTCACAAGCCTTCAGACACTTCGGATTAAGCTCGCCAAAGAAAAGGAAGCCCGCTGCTCCAGAAAGCGATGTGCATGATAATTTACTGCCGGGGGGACTTTGATCTGCTCACTGACTGGCCTGTTCTCTCTCTCTGTGTGGCTGTGGTGGCTGCTCCCCCCTCTAGCACGGTCTGTCAGGGTGCAGGGCAGGAGCTGAGCACAGGACCCCAGTTCAGTTCTGGCTGGGAGTGCCTGGGTGAGGGGCCCTGGCCTTACACTGCCTTTCCATACTCCCCTCCTAGGACACGGTGCCTCAGGGAGGACAAGGTATACAGAAGCAAGGCCAGGCTCAGTGATGATGCTGCAGGAGCGAATCCACGTGGCTGCCCTAGTGCAGGCTGAGAAAATGAAGCACACACATCACCTGCCCCTTGCTGGGTGCTCTCACTCTGGTGGGGTTGACACCTGTGAGAGGGGCAGGGAAGCCACAGGTCCTGTGAAGAACCATTAAGCTGGAAGAAGGATCAGGGTTCTGGAGGGGTGGTCAGGAATGGGACAGCTGAGGAAATGATGGTTGACCTTAGACTGAAGGGGGCAGAAGAGGACCCAGGGAGGGAGTACGCCAGGCAGAAGGTTTTGAGGCTGCAAAGGCCCTGAGGTACGAAGCAGTATGATGCATAGGAGGGCCAGCAAGAAATCCACAGAGCTGGAGGAGGATCGGAGTGAGGACAGAAAAGCAGCAGGATAGGGAGGGTGTTTGCAAGGCCCTGGAGCTGTGTTAAGGGCCCGGAGGGATTAGAAGACCCTGATATGGGGACAGACTGAACGGCCTTTGTTCCCCATCACTCATCCTACCCCCTCATAGCAGCCAGTGACCTGTCTGGGAGAAACACATGGTCACTCTGCTCCCCTTGAGTGACAGGCTTGGGATCTTGCCTCAGCCAGTGAGGTGCGAAGACAAGGCTCTGGAAGGCTCTGGAAGCATCCTTTCCATCTTCCCAGAGAGAAAAGAAAGACACCAGTTTCTTTGTCCTGCAGGCTGAAAGAGGAAATCAGAGCTGCTGTGGCTGCTAGCTCAAAGCTGTCACCACGGGTAGCTGAGTTTTGGGAGAGCCACAATGAAGACTCCAGAAGCGGGCAGGATGTCAGGGAGAGTCTCGGTGACCAAGCCCCTCGTCCTCCAGACTTCCTGTTCTGTGGGCCAATAACAGTCCTCATGTGCTGAGATGGGTTTTCTGTCAATCCAGATCGATACAGTTACATAGCCATGGGGTCTGTCCTTCCTGTTCCCCTGCTTCCCAGAGCTCCAGAACTGGGTTAAAAACACAGGTTCCAGTATAGACAGAAGTGGAATAAAGTCCCCAACTGACTGCTGAAAGCTGGGTGCCTTGGGTAGGTGACTTAACAATTCTGAGCACTAGCCTTGTGGGTGCTAACAGCTCCTCCTCCTGGGCCACAGCTCTCAGCACATGGCCACTGTCTTGGACTGTTAGTGCTGCTCCTCCAGTATAATTTCTGTGTGCTGAGGACAGTACCGCCACACTCAGGTGTCCACTGGGTGCTGCTCATTGAGAGAAGGGCATGACCAGGACACACTGGCAGGAGAGCGGGTGGCCCTGTGGCTTCTTTCCACATGAAGGCCCTGTAGCCTCCGGGCTTTGGTGTGTGGGTGGGCTGGCTCTCAGCAATGCTTCTGCTGTCCCTGAAACAGGGGATAGCAGCTGATGCCGTCATGGTACGACCCAGGGACCCTGGGACACCAGATGGGAGGGATGAGGCCTTTGGACGGAAGAGTTCGTTGTCTGGTGAGAGGAGCAGAAGCGGAAGGCCCCAGCACTCTCCTCTCCAGGCTGTATAAGTGTCCCACACCCTGCCACCATGGCCTCACTCAGGTGGGCTTTCCCTGTCCCCAGTGAATGGGTCCAAGCACAGAATGTCTGCAGCTGCTGAGCTCAGAGTGGGGGACATCAGACACAGCCTTCCTATCGGTGAAAGAGCAAATGGCCTGCAGTCTCAACAAAGGGACTGTACCGACCGGCCATCAATTCATACAAGACACAGGAACCTGCAGTCAGCCAATGCCAGGCACTCCAGCCACCACTTCAAGCACTGGAAACAGAGTGGTGAAAGAGACAGAAAAAAATTCAACTGTAGACATTTTCCTCCTCTGGAATGTCCAATTAAAAGCTTCAAGATTAAACAAGTACAAAGTAAACACACAGCCTTTTTCCCTAGGAAAATGAGAAAGCCACAGTAGAAAATGTGGAAAATCATTCCAGTTTCTCTCCTGCAGAGATGACCACAGTGACAACTTCACTGTATTTTCATCTGTTTATTTCATGGTTGCATTTTAAATATTCTGGCTAGCAAATGAAAAAGTAGCAATAGAATTAGGGGTAGGCCATTTTGCATCCCCCAGTGGATTAAAGGACCCAAGCACAGAGCATCCGGGGCTCTGTGTAGGTCAAGGTGGTTCTGTGTAGGTCGTGTTTTTAACCATTTTATTATAAAACAAAACAGACTCAAAATAGAGTAGGACCACAGTACAGCTGAGAGCATTGCAATAAGGCCGTTAGAGCCATCTCTGGATCGCGAAACGGAACTTTCCTTTCTACCCTTAAAGATCCTTCTCCTTCCCCAGCCTGGTCCCCTCCTCCCAGGCTAACCATTGTTCTGACTTCCTTAGCAACTCTTTCTTGGTTTCTTTTTAGTTTCCTCTTTTGGTGAATATTCCTGGCCTCCATGGCCTGCTTGTACCCATTTTTTAAAAAGTCTTATGTCTTCTAAGTTGCTCTATACCTGCAGTTTTCTCTTCTACCTTCCTACTATCCCCACCCCATCATTTACTACACTGTAGAGAGGAGCTAAGGAAATTGAGCCATTGGCTGACTGCAAGTTCTGGGTACAGTACACTTAGTAGCCCCCTTCATCCTCTGTATCTTGTACGAATTGTTGACTGATCTGACAGTACTCAGGTTCAGTCCCTTTGTTGAGACCACAAGACATTTTGCTCTTCCACCGATAGGAAGGCCGCATCTGATGTCCCTCACTATGAACTCAGCAGCCCCAGACACTCTGTGCTTGGGTCATTTAATACACTGGGGGCTGCAAAATAGTCTTGCTCTAATTCTATTGCTACTTTTTCATTTATTAGCCAGAATATTTTATAAAAGGATATGGCCTCTTATCTATTTTTCAGTTGTCCAGTGGTAATGCAAGAAGTCCAGAAGAGCCAGCCAAATAGGTCATTGGATTAAAGCACCTACAAGCAGGCCCTGGAGCCATGGGTTCGATCTAGTAGTGAGACTCTGAACACTCTGGAGAAGGAGAAGGAGGAGTGGGGGGGGAGGAAGGAAGGAGGAGGAGGACGAGGAGGAGGATGAGGAGGAGAAAGAAGAGTAGTCCAGGAGAGAAAGGTAGGGCTCATGCTGCATTTTTTCTCCTCATGCTTCAGTTTTCAAAATAATGCATTTATTCCCCATCATTCTCCAAAGATGACCAAGTGCATCTTATAAATATCAAAATGAACTTGTGGATCTAACCATATTCAACTGGAGTGGATCAAGTACAAGTGGAATCTTTTTAACACTCAAATAATCGACTTACAAGTCACTTACTGGTTTTGCCTAAATGTCCAATGGATTTAAGTTGATACTTTCACTTTGGCACGAGACTCGCCAGCATCTGGGTCGATGAGCATGCACAGTGTGTGCACTTGCAGCGACAAATTACCGTATCATATAATAAAAATCACTATGTCAGACAGTTCTGCCGGTTTTGACAGTCACGTAGCTATTACCATAAGCAAGACAGAAAACAATTCCGTCACTGCGTCCATCTGTGTACTCGAACGTTTGCGCGCTCGGCGACGCCTTCCGGGGTTGGTTCTGTCTCCTCGCTTTGGTGCGCTGCCTAGGGCATGCCCATTGTGTGCTCCTTAGGTCTTCTTTGTCAGTCACTCTTCAATGTCTGTCAGGTTTTCCTGAAATCCCTTTTACCTCTTCATTGCTTTCCCTTTCTCTTTCTTGTTTTGGATATTTATTGTGGCTGCATATTCCAGTTCCCTCATCTCCTCTTCTGTCAGCTCTAATCTATCCCTCGTTTCATCCAACGCGTTTTTTCATGTCAGATATCACATCTTTAGAAGCTTGATTTCATCTCTTTTTATATTTTGTGTTTATCTTAGCAACAGTCTCCTCTAACTTCTTGAGTATGTGGAATGTAGTTATCAAAACGTTTCTAACCTCATCTACTCATTATGTCATTTTTGCCTGCTTTTTCTCATGATATGCTGCTCTTAGAATTAGAATTATAAATTTTACCTTACTGCGTATACAAAATAGTTTGGTATTCCTTTTATTCATGAGTTTTATGGAGGAATGAAATAAAAGTGGGGAGGAAGAAGGCAAATATTCTGATCTTATTTAAGTTTGTCTTCTATCTTTATCGGATGAGACCGGAACAGGATGGCCCAGGGTCCTCTGTCCCAGCGCTCCGGCCAACGTGCCCTGCATGGCAGAGCTTTACCTCCCCGACGGTGACAGCATGGTTCATTCTCACACCCTTGTGAGCGTCACGAATTATTCTTTCTACTCCTTTTGGGAAATTCTTTTTCTAGAGTTGGATCATTTCCTCAGATTCATAAAAAGATCAGCATGTGTCTGAAGATGTAAAGTTCTGGAGTTTTCTTTCTGTGTGGTTCTCTCCTCCCCGGGACACAGCTGCCCATCCTAGCCCTCTTCGGCCTCCCTGAAGCCTTGGTTTTGGGTGCTCTTCTTGACTCAGATGGTACAGTGTAAACGAGAGGTGTCTCCCAAAGGCATATATTGAGGGCTTGGTCCCCAGCGCAGGATTTGCAGGCGCGCTCCTAGAGAGGCACTCGCATCACGGGGGCGCGAAGCTTGTCACTGGAGCAAACTACTGGGGCTCCCACAGCCGAACAGGCGATGGGGAGCTGGCCCCCTCGGAGGCCTGGCTCGCGGAGCGTGGCCTGGGGCGGGCGTGTCTCGTGCTCCGCTTCCTCTTCTCTGCTCTCTTCCTATTTGCTCTGCTTTCCTAAGGCTGCGAGCAGCTCTCCTCTCCCGTGACGCTCCTGCTTCAGGTCAGCAGCCTGTGGCCTGTAGGCTGTGAGGCCGTCAGAACCAACGCTCTCCACTTCTGGTCGCGCACAGCAGGTGCTATGCTGCAGTAGTGAGTAGACCCGTATGTGAGAAGACAACCACACGGCTGGGGGCCCGCGCAGCCCTGGGACCTACTTGGCAGTAGGCAGGGCCGGCAAGCACCTACCTTGCTTGCTTATTTCCCCT
>PVKA01044682.1:0-16017 GCA_004027165.1 Ctenomys sociabilis | reverse complement strand
TTTTTTTTTTTTTTTTTTTTTTTTTTGTCTTTTTGAGACAGGGTCTCACTATGCAGTTCAGGCTGGCCTTAAGCTCACTTTGTAGCTCAGGCTGGTCTCGAACTCACAACAATCCTCCTGCCTCAGCCTCCCAAGTGCTGGGATTACAGGCCTGCGCCACCACGCCCGGCTTACATTTTTTCATGTTACCTTTTCTCTCTCTCTCTCTCTCTCTCTCTCTCTGTCTCTTTCTGTCTTTCTCTGAATCTCTCTCTCACTCTGTGTGTGCATGTGTCAGTGTATGTATGTGTGAGTGTGTGTGTGAGCACACATATTATGGGAGAAAGATTTGCAAAAGAAAATAAAATTAGAAAGCTTAGCAATTACAAAGAAATTAAAAGAAGAACATTAAGCTGCATAACTCAAGACAATTCTAGAGCACAATACCAGTAGAACAGAATACAGTTTGTTAAAAAGACAAAGAAAATCCAAGGACTTCCTTAGTGAAATAAACCTGGAGGACAAGTTGAACATCCCAAGGACAGCCCAAAAAGACAGCTTGGCAACAGAGCCAACTTTCCACAGTGCTGAGCACACAAGGATGCCCGATCCTTTTTACTGCACCAGGATGGCACCATCAGTGCAGAAGAGGGAGGGGACAGAAGGATATGAGCAGAGCATAAGATATTGCTATGACTCTCCTGTTGGCCAGAAAGCCATGAGGAGGTCCCAAGGCACCACCTGCCATGAGAAGACACAGGCTATCTGGCGAATGCAGCAAAAGGTAAGTACAGTAAAAGGTAGAAGTCATTGTCTTGGACCCCTAGAACGAGAGCTTCAGAAAACAAAATGAAAGCAGTTAAAGTACTGTCTAGAGCAATGAAAAAGAACTGGTAGTGGTAAACGCCAAGAGAGATGGAGAAGAAAACCCAGAAGACAGCTTTGCCATGGGGCATGGTGCCAGGTGGAACAGGTGCTGGTGTGAAGTGTCAGGGTTGTCCTTAAGTCTTGGGCACCATCACACAAGCTGGCCCATCCTCTCATCCCATACCATCAGGCAAAAGCAAGATCCCAGATAGAAAGCAAGGAATGGGGCTGAATCCCTTGCAGGCCAGAACAGCAAAGAGAACAAAGTCACTGAAACAAAGAACATGAGCCACCTCAGAAGGCCCTGCAGAGGCAGTGGCTCAACAGGTATGTCCTGGAGGGCCAAGGGCAGCCTATGAATAGGATCAAGTACTCAACAAGGTCACAGAAGAGACAAAAATCCAAGTTCCTGTTTTTTAAAACGATGAGAACTAGCACTAACCATTTATTATTTTTTCAAGTTGTACTCCAAGCAATTTATAAACACTCTCTCCTTGACATAACATTATGAAGTTAAGACTCTTGCCATTATTTTTTTGTAAGCAGGAAAGTTAAGCCTTAGAGCAGGTAGTGACTTGTCGAGGGCACTGAGGATTGGGCCCAACACAGGCGTTGAGCCCAGCTGCTGACCCCAGGGTCCCAGTCCTTTGTGCCTCCAATGGTAGGAATGGCCCAGCAAGCCAAGAGGGCAGGCACGTGGGTCAGTGGAACTCCTCCTTCTGAGTCCCCAGTCATCTCTTTAGAGTGGGATCCAAAGTGCTGATGTCAGGTAACAAAGGCAGCTGAGCCCAGTCTCTTCTTTAGACACTAGCTAGCATGAACTGCGCACAGACCATATACCAGTTCTGCCTCTCCTCCTCCTCCTCTCCTCCTCCTCATCCTCCTCTTCCTTCTCTTCCTTCTTCTCCCCTTCCTCCTCTTCCTCCTCCTCCTTAGAACTTCATTGTTATCTAGAGCACTTGTCACCATTTCGTGTTCCATATTTATCTTATTCATTTGTCTATTGTGTCTTTGCCAACAAGCTGTCCCCGAACAGCAGAGACTTTTGTTCTATTTTATTCCTGAAAAATCAAAGCTGTTTTGTAAATGTCAAATGAGCCTTTGTATTTAACTAAAACAATACAACAATTTAGAGGCACATTTTATTGTTCTTTAAAAGGTTAAATATGGCTGGAGATGGAGCTCAGCAGCACAGTGCCTGCCTGGTAAATGTAAAATTTGAGTTGATTCCTGGTACCAAAAGAGAAAAAGAAAAAAAAAATCCTAAAAGGTTATATAAAATAAGCTTCTATTTTATAATCTAGCAATTTCATTGCTGGAAATTTACCTAAAATAAATGAAAACATAAACCAAATAAAGTTCTCCATGAGAATAGCAACTGTATTCCTTGTAGTCAACTGTATTCCAAGTAGAAACCACCCAGATGTGTATCAACAGAAGAACGGGTAAATGAATGGTTGTGTGTTTCTAAAGTAAAGTAGACCTCAGCAACGAAAAGGATCAGACTGCGTATACAGAAGGCAGGCTGCATGAATCCCAAAAGTTTATGTCATAGCAAAGACGTCAGACACATTAAGATAAATTTTATATGATTCTATTTTATATGATTTCAAAAAATCACAAGCTGATCCACATTTTGACAAAAATCAAAATAGTTGTTTGATGGCACTTGACATTTGCTGAAGTCTATGGAGTTTCTGAGGTGACAAAGGGTCTTTTATCGAGTTTCTGATGGTGGCCTCGAAGATGTAAGCAATGCTGGAGCTTACCAAATGTGTGTATCTTATTAAACAGAGATTATATCTCAAAATTTTAAAGCTTTGCTTTTAAAATGTTAGCTAAGTAAGTTGGAGAATGTTTTTTTCTTTTCTTTGAGGAAATCACATGACAATGCAACTGGACCTTATTTGCTAGACTAGAGATCTCAGACCTCTACTTCCTTGGAGGTAATCTGGGTTAATGCTCATTTGACAAGGTTTAGGATCCAGTAAGATAAAGTATGCTGAGCATCTTAGTGTCTTCCACAAAGAGGTGTCCCTTAAAGTCACTTCTCTGACCATTATTAAAAATGTAAGACATTTCTCAATCTAGATCGCTTTGTTCCAACTAATTCACAGTTTGGGCTTTTATGTACCCTGGCAGCTTTCTAAGTATCCCTCTCTTCGTAGACATGGAAAAATTCAGTCCATAAGACCACAAGTGCTTTTGACCTTGAAACGAGGTAAAACTGGGTCAAACTGAATCAATTTGGATAATGGCAAAGTTAAAAGTCACTTCTGAAGGCTGTTCCTTGAGCTTCAGATCTGTTCTTTCTTTTAAGCAGTGAACCATGGGAGCTTCTCATTGACAAAACCTTTTAAATGCTGTCATTTTGATTCTCAAAGTAAATGTCTGTGAAAGGTTAGGAATTTGATTGGTGTTGTCATTTTATTATCTCAGAAAACGAAAGTAACTATTGGATGATTTTGCATTATTGGCTTGTGTAATGATTTCTGTCATTCTAGTCACAGCCAGGCTTGCCCTAGGGAGACCAGGTATGACCAGATCTGTGATGTGCTTCCCTTCTTCCCTTCATTAGGGATATTGTGACATGGTCAGGGGATAAGGCAGCTGTCTGTCAGGTTAAAGAACAAGACTTCAGCAGGAATGACACTGGAGGTAAGATTCTGGGAAGCTGTGGCCAGTAACCAGATCTGAGGACTGCAGCCCACATCTCAGAACCTGAGGTCAATGTGAGGAAAGAGGACCTGAGACAACTAGGAATCAGATCTTTCCCAGGCTGCCTCAGGTGGTGTGGATCCTGGCTTTTGAAGCACAGGGTAAACGACAATGATGCAGCCCTACTCCAGGGCTCTGACCCACCCTCTGCTTTGCTCAGGAAACCCACCTCTCAGCCAGAGAGGCTGGTCATTCATCTGGACTGCACAGTGTCACCCTCACATCCTCTCCACCATGTGGCTTGCAGAGGGTGACAGGCTGAGGACAGGCTGTGGGTCTGGTACATGAGAAGCAGAGAATGCTAACATCTTCTCCCCAGTTCTGACCCTGGTATCTTCATCTGCATGGCAGTCCTAGAGAATTCAGCTCTGTGTCCTAACTGTTTCTTTTTCTGTGGCTTGGAGTTGTGGGGTGTCACTGGAATGAAAGATGGAGATCCCTCCTATCATGTCCCCCCATCCTATCAAGGCTATGAGGGCCACTTAAGGTTAAAGTGATGGTCAGGGAGCCTCTGTAGCCTTGGGAAGGTTCATCCTCTGGTCCTCAATTTTTTCTTTTATAAAATGAATGTGTTGTAATGATTGGGGATATAGCTCAATGGCACAAGTATCCGTCTGGCAAGTGCAAGGTGCTGAGTTTGATCCTCAGTACCAAAAAAAATGTGTTTTGCATTAGCATTGCCTTGGGGAATACCTGAAGAAGCAAGCATCACTCCTGGTACAGTGCTGTTGGAGTCAGTGCTAGTGATGGTAGCTATTGCGCTGTAGTTATTGTTACAATAAAATGTAACATGTGTGCCTCTCACCATCTTCCTCTGGATGTGGCACTGGCAGGACATCCCTGCTGCGTCAGTCCCCTAGGAGCCTGCTCAGCTACTCCCAGCCTGCTCCACCAGAGTCCTGCCCTTTCTGAGATTGTGTTCCTTTCAAAAGGTCCAACAAGGAGAAATCTTAAAACAATCTTTACTGTGGCTCAGTTTCCTTCCATGAAGAGCAAGCAGAGAATTACCTGGGGCCTACCAAGTAGGAAATTTGGAAGCCAACAGGTTCCCATCAGCAAAACCTCCCAGAAGTGTGAATGGTTACATTCCTAGGTGGGCCATGGCTTCCTGCCTCTGTCCATGAGCTTCTTGGCCTCTTAGCAGGAGGAGGTGAAATATATACAGAACGTGTATATGCATCATGGGGAGATAATTAAACCGGGCATGGTGGCGCAGGCCTGTAATCCCAGCACTTGGGAGGCTGAGGCAGGAGGATTGTTGTGAGTTCGAGACCAGCCTGAGCTACAAAGTGAGCTTAAGGCCAGCCTGAACTGCATAGTGAGACCCTGTCTCAAAAAGACAAAAAATAAAATAAAATAAAATAAAATAAAATAAAAAATAAAGGAAACAAACCCTCTTCCATACCTAGAAGCCCCTTTGCAGAGGCAGAGGGGTTTTTATTAGTGAAGAACCTGAGATTAAAAAGGTAAAGGAATCTCACCCCCTTGGACAACCAAGCAGGTGCAACCCATACATAATGTTGTCCAAGCAAGATAAACCAGAGCTAGTCCCCAGGTAAAAGGATGCTGCAGCCTCCTGCCACATGTAGTACCCTCTGACTTTGTTGTGGTGGTGGACAGCCTGCCTCTGTTGAATTTACCCAGAGGGAAATAAGCCCTCATATTTAGACAGGATGTAGTTTTGTAAGTTGAAGCAAAGATTCTATCAAAGTTAGGTTCCAAACCCTCAAATTAGCTCTGGCCTCCCAAGTCAGCCCAACTCTCCAGTGGGAACTCGGAGAGAGGGGCACCTTTTCCCTGGTGCTGCATATCAGAAAGATGGCTTGAAGGTTCTAAATGATGCAAGGACAAGCTGTAGATGGACAAGAAGCTCATGAAGCCTATAGGGTCATGTATGGTTGAAAAAGTACAAAGACATTTTGAAAAAAGAAGGAAAAGGAAAAGTCTCTTCTCTCATTCCTCCTGTAGATATTCAGCTCTTTGTTTTCAGCTTGTATTTTCTCTTAGAAGATCAAGAGAGGACTTCGTGGCAGAACTGTAGTCTCTTAGAAGCTTTGACTTATGTTTTGTGGTGATGAATACTGAACCCAGGGCTATTCCCATGCTAGACAAATGTGTAACACTGAGCTACATGTCTAGGTTTTTTTGTTCTTTATTTGATATAGGGTCTCATTAGTTGTCTAGGCTGATGTTGAACTAACAATACTCCTGCCTCAGCCTCCCAACTGACTAGGATTACCAGCTTCTGCCAACACACAGGCAATTTTTTGAAAGTATAGCATATTTCTGGAGGGTGGTCCACAGCTTTCATCTGAGATAAGCCAGAAGCAGCTAAACCTTTCATTTCCCCCCAGAAACAGCCAGAAGGTGGTGATTTAATTGACAGCTCTGCTTGTACAGTCCGGGACACCTCACATCCCAGGAAATGCCTGATTTGACCACAAGCTTGAGTTGCTACCATGTAGAAGACCTGAAGTTGGACCAATCAGCAGCCTCAAATTTCAATGAACCCCAGATGGCTGCTCCTTCTGTTGCTCTATACAAGCGTGATCCCCTCCCTTTTCTTGGGTTATGTTGGAGGGCTGTCTCTTCAGTGAAACTTCCCCCAAGTGGCCCTGTTAGTCTGCTTGTGATTCATTTCTTGGGTAGTGTGGTCTGGACAACTCCTATAGATCTACTGGGAATTCTTAACTCAAATAGTGCAAGTAGAGTAGATTGCATTAGAAAGAGTGTCAGCCCTGTAGAGCTCCAGAGATCGGTGGCAGGAGTCAGTGGAGATCAGTGAATAGAATGGTGGCAGAGACCAACAGCGCCTGGCAGCATCAGTGATGGCACCGGCAGCAGAGAACAAGCAGTGACCAGTGTTGTTGATCGGTGCTGGGGACCAGAGCAACCAGCAGCAAGCACCAGGCTGGCAAGTGTCAACCATCATCGGATGACATCTGGCAGACACGAGGCAGGCTGCTGAAAAGAGCTCCAGATATGCCACTGAGGCGCTGATAAGGCCAGCTGAGAAGAGCTAACAGAACTGCACATTCTGATTCATGACTTCCATCTGGATTGAATGAAAGAACCCTTTCCTGCTTGACTGATCATACTTCCAAAGACTGAGTGAGCACTTCCTGGGATCTCCTTTAAAGAACCCACAGCCAAAGAGAACAAGTACAGTTTTTCAAACTTAAAGGCTTGGTTTCACAGAATGTGTGGGATGGTGACGACACGGTTGGCCTGTGTCTCTCCTCTCATCAAGCTCCCTCAAGATCTAGATGGGCCACCAAGGATTTGAAAGCCTCCCAGCCACTCATGCATCAAACTCTTTTGGGAGAAAGGGTTTCCAGGTGTAGCAAGGATAACAGGCACAAGTAACACAGCAGGCTCAGTGCTGGCTCACCTGTGTTGTGACTGCAAAAGCAGCACATCCCCATGGGCTGCTGCAAAGCTTATGAGTAGACACCAGCCCTCAATCAATGCGGACGTCTTCGCCATAGCTAAGAAAGTTCTGATCATTGTTTCCATGACAACAGAGCCCACAGAGTACCATGACCTTAGAGCAGTCTTTCTGCCTCGATAGCCTAGATCCACCATGTTAGAAGGAACTCTGCTCTTCCGGATTCAGCCAGCTTTCCAGGGCTTCTTCCAAACCTTTTCTGTGCCTTAAGAGTGCTTCTGGGAGAAAAGTTTCCAGTGGTAACAAAGTGAAGGTGCTCTGTCTTTTTACAAAAGTGAGGAAATATTAATTTTTCCAGTTAGTAGTGCACCACAGTAGAAAATGCTTAGTAAGTATCTTTATACATTTCAGATTCTATGTGAAGCCTTTCTCTTAAATATAAAGATATAAATAGTAACAATAACAAAAAAGATGTCTCATGGCCAATGCCATGTAATTAACCTCATCTCTGCCCTGTGAAGCCAAGGGCTTAATTAGGTTTGGACAAGTGTGAGGAGAATGATTAAAAACAAACACCAATGAGATACCAATGCACAACTTTTCTTCCTGTTAATTCTGTGCCAGAACAAAAGGAAAGCCCTGAGCAGGTTCTGTTGTCACTGAACATAAGGGAGATGAATTCCGAATGTTGATTTTCTTTAACTGTGAATACTATTTTTTTCCTTCTGAAGGATGTTTCCCAATAAAGCTGCAAGCACATCATAGTCTTGTGGTTAAGGTGCACAAAACTTTTTTAATGTGCATCCTTAGTTTCAAACACAATTTGCCTGTTGTTATGGGCTCAACTGACCTGTCCTCTCAATGGATAGTGCAAAGTCCTGGTCCCCAGTATTATACCTCAGAATGGTACAGGATCTTTAAAGAAGATCCTGGAGACAGGATCTTTAAAGAAGAAATTAAGTAAGCAGTTGGCTCATCATATAGCCTGACTGGGGTCATTACAAGAAAAGGAGATGACACGGACATACAACAGAGGGACGACCACATGAAGACACAGAGAGAAAACAGCATCTACAAGCTGAGGAGAGGCCAAGGGAGAAACTAGATCTGCACACATCCTGATCGAGACTTCCAGCTTCCCAACTATAAGGATAAACGTCCGTAGCTTAAGCCTTCAGGCAGAGCGAACACACCATGCTACATGCTATGAGCTCCCTGCTACATGCCCAAAGAAGCATACCTCTGCCCCCTCTGTGCAGGCACATGCTTCTTTGTCCACCAACTTAATTCACAAAACATAGGCTCAAAGACAAAACCACTAAGAACTTCAAGGCATGAACTGCGGAGCATTAGGATAAGCTCATGAGCGTATGTCCTGTGTGACCACAAGCTGCCTACCATGGAGCTGGCCCTGCCTGTCTTTTACTTCCCCTCCCCAGGTCCCTCAGGTTAGGGCACTGCAGTCACAGCTAATAGGGTGTGTTCAACTGCCAACCACTCTGGTGGATTGGTCCATGTTCGGTATTAAATGACTGGTGTTCTTGGTGTTTTTCAAACTATCCCTGTCTCCAGGTTTTACCTGGACTTGACAGCAGGAGGTATGATATCATTTACTCAAATGCTGAGGAAAAAGATGGTGGCTGGAAGCAGAGGAACTGAGTCTCTTCCCAGATTTTGTTTCTAAATCTTAGGATCTTAAGAAAATAGAGAAGCGCTATGGCATAGACAAGAGATTATGAAGAAAATATGTTGATTGACAGAAGTTGACCCTGGCTGGGTGCAGTGGTATGTGCTTGTAATTTCAGCTACTTAGGAGACTGAGGCTGAAAAAGTACAAGTTTTAGGCCATCGTGAACCATTTAGTGAAACCCTGTCCCAAAATAAAATAAAAGATCTGAGAATGAAACTAGTATGGTTTATATCTAGATGTCCCGCCAAAGTCCCGTATAGTTATGGGACAGCTTCTAGAGTTTGCAAGTAACTTTTTTTGTGTGTGGCCAGCTCAGCCCATCCTGGAGACAGGGCTGGTGTGGCATGTGGTACTGGGATCAAACTGTGGTCCTTGTCCCTGCGCTTGCCTAAGCAAATGCTTTAGGCTGCTGAGCTATCTCTCCAGCCCCTAGCATTTGTGATTAACTCATGAGCCAATGCTGGGATTATAGGTGTGAGTGCTACACCTTCCCCATAGTGGGAAGCCTGAATGCAATATAAGAAAGGGAGAGGGGCTTGCTTGCTGCTGCTGCTCCTCCCTTTTTGCTCTTGCTGCTTTGCTGTTTTTTGCAACCATGAATTGCTACCCTCTGCCATGTGCCCCTCTGCCTTGAAGCCAGCTGATTATGGACTGCAATGCCCACAAACTGTGAGCTAAATAAACTTTTCCTTCCTTAATTTTGGGTGTCAGGCATTTTGTCTCAGCAAAAAGAAAAGTAACCAAGGCAGAACTTGGTACTAGAGAACTGGATTCATTGCTGTGACTATAATTGACCACATAGTTCAAGAGTCTTTGGGAAAACTAGTATGGTTTATATCTAGATGTCCCGCTTATGGGAAGGGATAGGAAAGGTTCGGAAGTGTCACCTGAAAGAGGAGTGCTGGAAAGCCTTCAGCTGTTCTGTGTGGGAGATTCTGGTCAGAGCTCAGAAGATCAGAATGCAGCTAGAAATCCTGTCTGTAAAGACCCGGCTTGGGAGGTTTCTGCTGGGAAGAAGGGCTGCATTGGTTGTTGGACTCCAGACAATGTGTGTTATGGCTTGGCAGAAAGTTGGTCTGCATTTTGCTTGTGTTTAGAGACTTTGCCTGAGACTGAGATTAAGCACAGCAGACTGATTAATCTGGCAAAAGAAATTTCAAGGAAGTCAAATGTTGAAGTGCTGGCATGGCTATTTTGGGGGGTTTTTAGTCAGATTTATTTTGAGAGTCAGGAGCAAAGAGCCCAGCAGGATGATTTAAAATGTTATGAGTTTGGCCAGAAAGCTAGCTTCAATAAAGCTGTGGACTGCAAAGACAGAGCTGAGAAGATCTGGGAAGGAACAGGTGATTAGAAAAGATGGCCCGAAGGCAGCACACCAGTCTGCAAATATTCATCCTTTGAAGCCTCAAAACTGCACAAAGCACTGTGGTCCAGAATGGTGGCAGCCATACCATATTCCAGAATGGCAGCATTGTAGAGAATTTGTTCCTCAGAATCAGGTTCCAAATTTCTCAGCAATTGAGGCTCTCAAATCCTACAGCCAAGAGAATAAAAGCCTGGCTACTGCTGTAGCTAGTATCAGAGCTTAGCATCATTCACATGGCAATGGTTTTAGGGGCATACAGAATGCAAGAATTCTGAGGCTAAGAAGGCTTCCATGGGGCTGGGGAGATAGCTAGGCAGTCTAAACACCTGCCTGGCAAGCACAAAGACCCATGTTTGATCCCCAGTACTTCATGCCAGGCACTGTGCTCCTGGGAGGGCAGTGTGTAAAGAAAGCTGTGCGGGAGAAGCCTATTCAGTGGAAAACCCAGAAGTCTGGAAAAGCCAGAAAAGTGGAACATCTAAGAAAAGATGCAAGAATGGAGCAAAGCAGGCCTAAGAGAGAAGCCATAGGAGCTCCCACCAGAAGTGCAACAGAGGTGGAGCCACATGGAGCTTGTGATTTGCCACAGATTGCCTTGGATGTTTCATGTGGAATGACAGGACTTAATGTTTGCCCTGCTGTATTTTGGACTTGCTTTGGTCCCAATACTTTGGCAACTCAGAGATGGACTAAAATGCCTTTTGCATGCAGGGATATATATGAGTCTTTGCAGGGGTGGGGGGTGGAATGTTACGGTTTATGGTTTGTGTCTAGTTGCCCCCCCCAGCCTCATGCCATTATGGAATAGGCTTCTAGAATTTGTGATTCATTCCTGATCCAATGCTGGGGTTATGGGGGCAAGTGATACCCCCCCCCAGGGTCAGATGCCTGAATACAATGTAAGGGAGAGAGGGAGGGAGAGAAGCTTCTCCATGCCACTGCTCCTCATTTTTGCTCTTGTTGTTCTGCTGTTCTCCTCACATTGAATGGCTGCCCTCTGCCATGTGCCACTCTGCCTTGGAGCCAGCTGAGTATGGACTAAAACCTCCACAAACTATGAGCTAAAGAAAATGTTCCAGCCGGGCGTGGTGGCACATGCCTGTAATCCCAGCACTTGGGAGGCTGAGGCAGGAGGATTGTTGTGAGTTCAAGACCAGCTTGAGCTACAAAGTGAGCTTAAGGCCAGCCTGAACTGCATAGTGAGACCCTGTCTCAAAAAGACAAAAAAAAAAAAAAAAAAAAGAAAATGTTCCTTCCTTAATTCTGGGCCTCAAATATTTAATTCCAGCAATGATAGAAAAGTAACCAGCAACTCACTGGTAGATATTTGTCTAGCATATGCAAGCCCCTGGATTCAAACCCCAGCACAAATAAATCAACAACAAAAAAAATTGTCCCCTTTATCTGGAAAAGAATTTCCAAGGAGTGGTAGGAGGAAGGTTGTAGGAGAAACCCCAAGAGGTAGCTGTCAGGGCTTTCCCCGGTAATAGCCAGGAGTGTCTCCTGAGGCTGTCTCTCCTGGGAGGTGGTACGGTTTGTCAGGGATGGTGCCATATGTTGTGAGGCTGCAGGTGGGGGAGAACCTGCACATATATTGCTGTCTTTGTCTACTTCATGCTGTTATAACAAAGTACCTGAGGGCTGATATTTAATAAGGAAAAGAGGTTTACTTGATTGGAAATTATGGTGGGAGGGACACAGTCCCAATGATAAGCAAGGGATCTCTGGCTGGATCACATGTCAGAGAGGCAGAAGGGAACCAGCCTAATGCCCGAGGGCACATGGGTGAACAAGGAAGCAAGAGAATGAGAGGAACTAGGCTTACTGTTGTGTAACAGCCCACTCTCCAAGAAGTAGACCTGAGGGATTGATACTAATCCTCCTAAGAGAGGAGCCCCAGTGATCTGACCATAACAGGACAGAGAGAGGGCAGAAGGACCACCAGACAGGCCTTGTGTTAGCAATTTTATTTCTCACTCAGGTGCAAGAGGGCTGAGACCTAGCAAGGAATCAGCAAATGGGGTGTGGCTACAGAGTCAAGAAGGGAATAGTTGCTAGGGGGCAGAGGGAGCTGTCAGGGAGTGGTGTGTAGAGCTACTCCCTCTGGAAAGAGTCTGGGGGCAGAGATAGTATGGCCATGGCCTGTAGTGCAAATGTTCTCGGACTTCCAGGAACTGAGGGTGCCGGTGGTACTATGCAATGCTCATCCCACAGCACCAAGTTTCTTTGTAAGGGCTCTGTGAAGTATCCCACAGGGCATGACGCTACCATCTCTTAAAAGCCTCACTACCTCAATTCTGAGCATCAGGGACCTTAGGGGACACACTCAAAGTCAGACTGAAATTATATAAAAAGTAAAACCTGAAATAGTTGAAATAGTTTTTTAAAAAATCAAGGCAAGAGGTAAATCCAGGATATGGAAGGGCCTGGGATATAATTCAGCAACACAGCACCTGCCTGGCAAGTGTGAGGTCATGAGTTTGATTTCTGGTACAAAAAAAAAAAGGATGTGGGGGAAAATCATGAGGGGACAATCTGTTCCTGGCCCCCCTCCTGTCCCTCTCTTGGTCAGGAGCTTTCTTTCCCTCAATAAATACATTCTGCTCATAACCTCAAAAAAACAAACAAAAAAAAAAAGGGCCAGGGATATAGCTCAGTGGAATAAGCACTTTCCTGGTCAGTGCAAGGGCCCTGAGTTCAATCCTCAGTTCCTAAAAAAAAATCCTGGATATTTATGTGGTCAGCTGAATAATGACCTTCTAAGTCATCCACATTCTGTCCTGGAAGCTCTGAATGCCCTGTACACAGTGAAGGGAACTTGGTACATGTGACTGTGAATCGTGAGAGGGGGTTGTCCTGCATTGTGTGCACCCTAGTTAGTGTAAGCAGCAAGGATCTTAGGATGGGGACGTAGGAAGGGGTAACTCCTAAAGAGGTGATGGTGATAGAAGGTAACAGAATGGGAGTGACACACCTTGAAGTAGAGGAAGGGGCTGTGAGTCAAGGGGAGTAGGCATGAAAGGGACTGCCACCCACATCCTCCAAGGAGGAACCAACCCTCTGTGCAGGTGCCTTTGGCCCGTGTTTTGACTTCTGACCTCCAAACTGTGAGGTACATGCAGATTCCTCCAGGTCACTGAGACTGGTGATTTGTTACAGCATCCAAGGGAAGCTGGCCTCACTTTTAAGTGTGAGCACTGAGGGGTGGTGAGGAGACAAGCTGGGGAGGGACTCCTCTACCACACAGGCCTGTGCAGACCTACCCCTGGTGAGGCCAACGGTCCACTCTGCCTAGTCACTCAAGGGACGAAAACGCATGCTGTAGGATCATGGCCAGCACTGCCTCCTCGAGCAGCCAGCTCTTCTTGCTGGCTGCGGTGCTCCCCCTTCCACGGCGCAGCTGTGCCCCTTTCTTCCCATCACCTTGGGTGGTGGACCTGTGTCCCAGACCCTTCAAGCACAGTGCAGCATCATGCATGTGGCATTCAAGGCCAGCCTGAACTACACAGTGAGAGAGACCCTGTCTCAAAAGAAAATCCTCCAAATTAACTGGGAGAACAGCCAACAGTACACAGACATTCATCCTGCACACAGAACTTCATCCTGAGCAGCAGGACTCCTCTTTTCCAGCATCTCCCAGCCACCTGTTTCGACCCATCTACCTGTCTGCATTCACAGAGTCCTTTACAGGTGCCAAATTATGTAAAGTGCTTGACATAGAACCTGCTGTCAAGGAATGAGATGTTTGTATGATGGGAGAACAGCACTGTCCTCAGAGGCTTCATGGGTCTCAGGCTGCAGTGTGTGGCTGGCCTTTGGGTCAGAGTTGTAATCAGGGCTTACAAGGGAAAGAATTTAATACAGGACACATAATTTATAAGATTATTTTATAATATTCACCCTAAGAATCCAATGGAAATCTGTCTGCATACTGGACATCCAGAGAATCCAGCTGAGGGCCTGGGTCCCACAGCAGTGTCCTGTAAAGGCATAGTCTAGCTGAAGACCACGAGCCCATGGCAATGTCCTTCCACAAGCCCAACTGCAGGACTAGAGCCCATGACAATTTCTTACGCAAATCTTTATCAATTATTTGCACTGGGCAAGGCTCAAATGTCAGTGGAAGAAGCTAGAAATTCTGCACCAGCAGGGTGAAGGATCTGCACCACAGCCAGGAAGTGACACTTGCAGTAAGGAACCAGAGTTCCCCCAAAGAGAGCAGCAACCATCCTCAGAAACAGCAAGGTGCTGAGCCCCTCTGAGGATAACAGCCAAGTGAGCTCCGCTCAAGAAAGCCAGCATGAGAGAAGGATCAGCTGTGCTCTGTCTTCCCCTCCAGTCCTCCTTTTTTGCTGCTGGCAACAATCCTCAGGTGAGCCTTCCACACGCAGCACCATGCTGGTTCAGTTCAGCAAGGCATTGCAGGTTGACCCTTTAGTCAGACCCCCAGAGTGGGCCCTTCCTACATTTACAAAGCCCACAATCCAGCTGTATAGGGAGAAGGTGCTGGATTCTGTGATAAACATAAATGAGAATGTTGCGTTTCTTCTTGTATTTTCCTTACATATATATATTCACACCTGAATTTGCATATATTTACATGGTATTTACACATATGAATGTAAAATATGAATGTTATTTACAATACTGATTTACCCTCTATTTTGGTAAATGAAACATGTGACATCAGAAACAAATGGCATTTACCCAACCCCCTGATATCAATGTAACTTTTCTTAGCCTCTATTATCCCTGCCTTCTCAGTGTCACAATCAAAGCCCAAGAAGTCCCTTTTACTTTCCTAAAGCTACACACAAGTGAGTCCTTTTACCAAAACCCCCATGGAGAGTTCCACTCCCCCACCCAGCAATGTGGCACATGGATGAAAGAAGAGAAAGATCTGCAGTTTTGAGGGGCTCTACTCTCAGTGGAATAAAGGGCCAAGAATCAGACAGACCATGGCTTTTATAGGTACTAATCAGGGAATCAGGTGGGAGTCATGGCAGAGTGTATGGGAAGAATAAGTTTAGTAGGCATGGTTTGCAAAGGAGAGACAAAGCACTCTTGCACCGGGCATAGAGGCTCCCCAATTCAATAGTGACTTAATGAATAACTTGATGTTTAGAAAGCCAGCACCTTTACTGTTGGAAAGATATACTTCATTTTGAATCTCATGGCCTTAGCAGAGATGTTACCTCACCTCTCAGCCCTAGAATTTCACAGGCTCTTGTTCAGCCTCTATCCCAGCCACTGGGTGTATGGGTGGGGATCGGGGAGCCATTCTTACCACCCTCACATGCTGCCACTTTGCCATGATGGGACACATTGGTGCCTTGGCCAGGTTCTGTCACATTCTTTTAGGCAATTAAGGGAATGTTTACCTGTAGATAGCTATCTCTTCATATCTCAGAGAGTGGCATTGAGGTAAAGGTCAAGTAAAGATGCAGGCAATGGGGTTCATTTCTCAGAGGAACATGGCTTGGCAGTCCCCCACAGTCTCTACTTTAAGTGTAGCAGGCTACGCAGGGATCTGGCTGGTCTTGTCTAAAAGAGGGAGATGTTCTGGGCTGGAGTGGGAAGAAAGTAATTATAATTATTAAAGAACATTAATTGTATGATGTAATGGGCTTCACTCTGATATTTTCATACATACATATATCATTATCTGATCTATCTTATCTCATGCTCTCTCCACTCCTTCTCTTACCCTAGCAATCCCTCTTTCAGATCATCCTGTTTTCCTCTTTCTTTTTTTGTTTTCAGTTTCCACATACAAGAGTGAACACGTGGCACTTGTGTTTCTGTGTCTGGCTTGTTATAACCTGGCCTCTTGCTATTGACTTTGGCAGCCCCCTCCCCAGCCTCATTTGTTCCCTTTGCTGCCCCTTGACAAAAATATTTCCTGTTGTGCAAGATAAGTTACATCCTGTTTAAAGCCCCCGGTCCCTACGTGCCTTACAACATAGATAAGATTATAGTGGCCCTCGGGCCGCCCCCTACATGTTGCGC
>PVKA01044681.1:0-16017 GCA_004027165.1 Ctenomys sociabilis | reverse complement strand
GCCTTTATTTTTCAGGCAGAAAACTCTCCTTCCTCAAGGAGACACAGGTTCCCCAAGGGTGTCGCGCCCACCCGGGGCCAGGTTAAGCCGCCGCTTACCTGAAGGTACGTACCACCTCTCCACTCGATTAGGGTCAGGCCGGTTCCCCGTACGGGCCACCAAGTATGTCCGGCGCCGCTCCCGTCCCGCGGAAGAAGACGCTCAGACACTCAGCAACGGGTTCAGCAAGCCTTTATCGAGTGTGACGCAAGCCTCTACATGCGCCCGCTACCCGCGGCTCCTACCGTGCAAGCATTTATCGGGTGTGATGCAAGCCTCTACATGCGTCCGCTATCCGCGGCTCCTATCGTGCAAGCATTTATCGGGTGTGATGCAAGCCTCTACATGTGTCCGCTATCCGCGGCTCCTATCGTGCAAGCATAGTGGATCTCATGATACAGCAAGCTATATAGATTTCATAAACCAATCATAATTATACACGTGGCCGATTACTATTGGTAGATCTTACAGCAATGGCGGGTTTATTCTAAATAAGGGAGAGGTTGGTACAGCAACAAGAACCAGGAAGCCGGATATGGGCGCCATCTTTGCAGACACGATGGGCGGGGGAGCGAGGAGCGGGCGCCATCTTGGCTCGGCTCCCAACATGCACTCATCTAAGAGTTTGTCTTGCATCTCAAAGGAAACTTTGGACTTGGGTTTCCTAGGAAAGCTATGGTTGTTTAAAATGTGACACCCCTTACAGATGGATGAAGTACTTTTTGCAGAAAGAGATGCACATGAATTTTCTGGGGCCAGGGTCAGAATGTTATGGTTTGGACTGAAAATGTTCCCAAAAGCTATGTGTGCTCAGAGGTGGGGATTTGGGAGGGTAATTGGAAACAGGTAAGGCCCTATACTCACCAGAGGATGTTGTGATGGTGAATCAGAGCTCAATGTGCTTTGGGGCAGTGAACCAGGTGGAGGAGGTCAGACACTGGAGACATGACCTTGAAAAGTATCCCTAGGTTCCTCCCTCCCTGGTTCCTTCTTTTTTCCTCCTGCCTCCTGCCTGCCTCACTGTGAGCAGGCTATCCCTCCACCACGCTGCTTATCTGGAGGCTGCTAATGATGGACTTCACCAGAGGCCAACACTAACCTTTGCTTGTTGGCTGTGGGAATTTGTCAACTTTGTCTCAGTGGTAAGAATGTGTCTAAAATAGCTTTGCATAATATAAATATGCAAGTGGAAGGGAAAGGAGGTAATATACACCAGCACATGGTGTGCATTAGTTTCATATGTGGATATTCAATCACTTAAGCTAGGGTTGCATTGTGTGGAAGTTCAGACTCATGTTTCCAAATCACAAGGGCTTACATTTGAATTGAATTGTTCATCTGCTAAATCTTACTTCAAAGATCTGGCCAAGCAGCTCAGCAGATTGAAGCACCTACAGGCAGGCACAGGGGCCAGAGGATCAATCTCAGGGCCTGCTGTGCTGGCCCCACCCCAGGGCACTCTGAGAGGGCAATTGAGACTGGGTTTGGTGGCACACCCCTGTAATCCCAGCTCTTGGGAGGCTATAAACAGGCAGATCACTGAGTCTGATCTAGTAGTGAGACCCTGAGCATCTTGTAGACCATTTCCTAAAAATGCTAAATAAATAAGTAAATAAATAAATAAATTTTACTTTAAAAAGGTTGGACAAGATAATGTTTAAATTTCCTTATTTTGGTCATTACAGAACCTACCCAGCAATGTTGCTAAAAGCTGAAATGAAGAAACAAATCTATGTAAAGCACTTAGTTTATTCTGATACAGAGATAATTGTACACAAATTTTAGCTGGTTTTGTTATTATCAATTGCATTTGAAACTACAGGTATTATAAAACCAATTATAAAGTTGGTACAACCAAGTACAAGATTTCACACAACTTGCAAGCATGTGAAATGGAAGATTTAGAATTTAAAACCTGTTCTATATCCAAATGCGTCATGAATTCCCATCACTTTTTTTGTACTGGGAGTTGAACTCAGGACTTTGCACTTGCCAGGGAGACGCTGCACCTCTGAGCTATATGCCTGACCGTCCTATCACTTTTGAAATTTTTTTTCCTGTTTCACTCTTCACCAAAGCCTAGGTAAAATACTGAAAGTTTAGGAATGAGTACTAAGAACAGTGGCACATTTATAGGCAAGGGTTTATTTGGTTATTCTGTACCCTGGACCACTGTATTTATTATTAAATACATTTTGGTTATAAATAGGTTTATAAATCTAAATGCTTCTTCCATTGTGCTTTCTCTTTAAGAGAAAGGAGAAAGGGGAGACATGACCATGAGGGACCAGACCAAAGGCTGAATATATAACACAGCACGCGGTGAAGCAAGTCTGCCTCGGGTCTGACGCCTGAGCTCTTGCTCATCAGGCTACAAGGCTAATATTTATAATAATGTGCACTAAACTCATCTGCTATTTTGTCTTGGGAGAAGGAACAGTATCATTTTAGAAGCTGCACAGGAGCAAGAAGCAGTAAGTGTTGCACCTAGCAAAGATTTTGAAGAAAAATGCAAATTCAGTCCTTAGTTTTTAATTCATGAGAAATTTGTTTATCTGAAGGCATACAGTTTAACAAGCATGTTGCACTTCTAGGCGTACTATTTTGTGAAGCCAGGTTAAAACAGCTCTGCATAATTCTAGGGCTCCTGTGCTTGGCTCTAATGTTAGAGCAATGTGGCAGCAGTCGTTTTGGTCAGTGGGCAGGACGGGTGGCAGGAAAACAGAAGATAATCGCAAAGCTTTGGGCGAGCGACTGTGAGAAACCAAATGAAGTGAAGATGCGGTAATAGAGAAAAGATATGTTATCATCCCGACAAGTATTCAGCTAGATGAATTCCTCCAAGTTAAGGGCAAATGAGATTACGGAATAAATAAGGCTGGGGACAGGGCTTTGATGAAGGGTGAACAAGTTCTTAACCAAAAATAAAAATAATAGTAGAAAAACAAGTTGAGTTTTTAAGAGTTACAAGACCAAAAAGGAAGTTCAAATAATAGTGAAATATACATAATAAGCAAGAATTAAAGAAATTTGATTTTATAAGTTATCACATATAAAGTATACGTCTAACAGTGCACTCACTATAGTAGGTCCGCTGATGCATTGTCTAGAGATATCAGAGGCCATCTAAGCATAACCCAGAACAAAATATAGTACTTTGCAGAAATTAATTAAAATGGTCAATAGTATTATACATTTCTCTAAACTTTTTTTCTTCATTTAACCACTCCTCATGGTTTAATATAAGGCTGTCTGACCCAACATAAATAGAATTCAGTTTGGTGATTGCTTGAGCACTTGCACACCGTATATTTTTATATAATGGGTTACATTTGTTTTAGTTAAAATGTTAGTTAAAAATGGATTTGCAAAAACTTCATGTGCTGCTTTGCTATCATCATAATCAAGCGGCATTCACACTCCTTAGGCTGTGTCAGGCATCCAGATGGGGGTCAAAGAGTTAATTTGCATGAGCCAAGGACACTCCAAATACTATCTCACATCAACAATCAGTGGTGGAATATTTTTCATCAAAGTAAGCGAATGTTATCATGATGTTTCAAATTTCAGGGCACTAACTCTTCTGTGATTCTAGCTCCTCCAGCTGCTGACTAAAATTCAGATGGGAGGGTTCAACTATGAACGTAAATGAAATACATATTTTGCTTTCATTTATGATCTTCTGTTGCCACAGTCATACCAAAGCCAACACAATGTCAATCAATGCCTCATTTTCTTACTGCCATCCAAGGGCATTTCCAGTTTTAATTCTACTGAATTAAGAATAGAAAACAACTTTAGTTATCTATTTTAGAAAACGTTTTTGAGTGGTGATTCAATTCACCTTAATCTCTATAAAATCAGAATCACAATCTGTTTCTCAGGATTAGTGCAGGCATGAGTCAATCTTTGCAATGTCAAGTGATATAGTAAGTATGAAGCATTTTTACAAAATATGAAGCTCTATTAACTGCGAGGAGTCACTTGAACATCCACTGACTGCACATAAACCATGAGCGAGTCCATAGGCCGCATCCATTCGATGAGAAGCTCTCAGTGTAAATGGAGACAGGACAACACTTGCTGATACAGTGTGACAGGAAACATAACCTCTAAGACATTCCACTGTCTCTTGTCCAGCTGCAAGTGCTTCAGGCATAAAACCACGAACAGGCACAGTCAAAAAGAATTTTGGGAGCACCCCTTTACCATAGGCAAAGGACCCATTAGGGGCAGTCTGACAGCAGGAAGCATAATAATGCATGCACAGGGCTCTGAGCGTGTATAGAGGACTACGTATCTACATCTGCCTAGAGACTTCGATATGCGGATTTGTCATAGATGAGTAGTTGTTTATTGAGTTATGAAAGTGAACAAGGTAATTTTAGTTTAGGAATAAGAGGTTCCAGAGGAAAAACATTATGAAATGCTGAGAGTTCTGATTCCACCCAGGTGATGTAGCCCCATTTCTCCAAAGTCCTATTTACCATTAAAGCAACTTGGAACTAGTACAAAATGTAAACATGGCAAAGAAGAAGGCAGATAAGTAGGAAACTCGAGTTTTGAAGAATGTCTATCACTCTTCCAGCTGCAGATACTCCCAGCCTACTGCCAACAAAAAGCATAGTCAAAAAGAATTTTGGGCTGGGGCTGGGGAGACGGCTCAGTGGAATAAATGCTTCCCTAGCAAGAGCGAGGGCCTGAGTTTAATCCCTGGTTCAGCCAAAAATAAAATTAAAAAAAAAAAATTGGGGAGCACCCCTTTACTCTAGTCAAATCATCAAAATGGGGTTAGTCTGACATCAGAAAATTTTCTGAGCAATATTTACTTTGCTCTAGTCACCTACCTACCTATGGGTGAAAGCACACCTCCCTCTAATCTCTAGTTTGAGTGAGACTCAGGATCTGACAATGAAAGAAGATACAGCTCCTCTTCCTCTAACACATGGTGTATAGACAAACAGCAAAGTGGAAATATAGTTATGATCAAGAATGACAGTATCATCAAGATGTAGGGGCTAGTTCACCATCTGACACCTCCCAATAAGCCTGACCTAGATAGTGAGAGGTAGAGTTCATCTAGTAGACTAACAACCATAATGAGGAGAAACAAATGTGACCCTATTCAGGCCTCCATTTCTGTCCTCTTTGATGCCAGCAGGGCTCACTAGTGAGTGTTTCTTACAATCTTACTTGACTACAATGAGACAGTGCAGACAATGCCTACTGCAACTAGGAAATACAGCAAGTCTAGTGTTGGTGCACTAGACAGCATCTGAGTCTCGGTGTTGTCAAAGCAATAATCTAAGTTCTAATTCAGTAGTTAGAAACAGAACAAGAAAGTAAACTCAAAATACAACAGAAATTATAAGAAAAGACAGAAATCATTGAAGCTGAATACAAGAAATTAATAGTGGCCAACAAAGGAATCTATATATGGTTATTCCAAAACAATATTGTTAATAAATCTAAGACTGACAAAGATAAAAAGGACACATATCAAATTAGCAACAAAACCAGGGGCATCACTTCATTGCATAGTAATTGTTGTATGATTAATAGAGAATACCATGAAGAATTTTATACTCATAAATGTGAAAACATTGAGGAAATGGACTGATTTCTTAAAACCTGTGAAGCACCAAACTCAGCCAAGATGAAGCAGACAACCTAAACAGTCCTATGGACACAGCTGAAGCCTAAGCCCAGCTAGTATGTGGGAGAGCTTCTGCACACCCCTGTGCCACATGAATCCCTCCAGACCCAGCCCAAGCTTGGTAACATGTCAGTGAGACCTTCAGCCATGCTCTCTGGGGACCCCTATAGACACAGCCCAAACCCAGGCCCAGAGTATGTGGGAGAGTGTATCCAAACTCCCCTTTGCCTACTGGATCTTCTAGACCCAGCCCAAGCCCACTTGTGAATGAATCCTTCTGTCCTGCTCTATGGACCCTGCCAGACCCAGCCCAGGTGTGGCATAGAGGCCTGTGATGAAACTCTGCAGCTGAAGTCCCTGCAGAGAGGTAGGGGCCAGAACCACCCAGCCAATTCAGGAGCAGAACATCTTTCCAGAGGGGCACAGCAGGTTCACTTCCAAGGGCTTCAGCAGGAAGAAGCTGAGCACAGCAGCCAGACCTAAGCCAGGCACAACTGGATGAGTTCAAACTTCATAGGTTTGAAACAGATAAGCTGAGATACTTTGCTAGACTCAGATCTATAAGAGCTTCCTCCCTCTTTCTCTCTTGACTGAGAGAGTGGACAAAAGGTAATTGGGGCGAGCTAGTCTGCATGGAAAACATCAGGTACATCAAGGGGAGGTGATCAGACAGAACTTAGCAGAACTAACTTAAATACAAATTCCCAATTTAATATATACTTAGCTATACAAACATAATGATTGCTGTTACACTCTAAAATACAAAGCCACTACTTAGAAAAGTTTGTCAACTGCTAAATATTATTACCCATTATCAGTCTTCCTTATTGTAGTTCTGTAAATATAAACCTATAACTACTTAAGTAATCCTATGATCATTAAATGGATTAAATTTTAAAGCTCTTGAAGAGTCACTAGACCTGGATGGTTTCACTGGAGAATTCTATTAAAATTTTCAGGAATAATTAATGTTAGTTTTACACAGCACAATCAAGAATAAGAGGTATAAACATAATTCAATGCATTTTAGGAGATTGTCATCACCTCAGTATCAAAACCATGCTTAGAAATTACAGACCAATATCTCCAATGGTGCAAAAATATTCAAACATTTAGAAAAAGGAACCCAACAATATATGCAGACTATTTCCATATCATGACCAAGGAGTGTTGGCTCCTGGTATGTAAGACTAGTTGAATATCTGCAAACTAATCAGTTCATGTTATTGAGTATGTATGCCTACACTAAAAATAGCACACGATGCTATCATGTGGTACAGAAAAAGCATTTAACAAAAATCTCACATTTATTCATGATTTAAAAATCTCTAAGAAAATTAAGAATAAAGGAAATCCTCCCCATTTTATAAAGAACTTATGTCAAAATCCTAGAGCTAACTTCATATTTAATTATGAAAATTGAATAACTTCCTTTTAATGACCTGAAGCAAAGTATGGGTCTGTGCTCTTACCAATCTTATTCAACTTAGTGCTGCAAGTTGTAGTTATTGTAATAAGATTTGAAACAGTATAAAAATTGCATGACTAAGGAAAGGATAAGTAAAACTATATTAATCTCAGGATGATAAAATTATGTGAGAGATAAGAACAAATATAAAACATGCATAAAAGTTAAAAGTGAGGCCCATGCCCACAAATCAATAACCTTCCTACATATATTAACAAGAAACATGTGGAAGATAATACAAACGCAGTACCATTCACAATCATTCCAAAGGAAACGAAATACGTAGGTTTTTGAGCACAAACCACTAATTGTGGATGGAAGCTTTGTTCTGGAGTCTACAAAATTCCAATAAAATAAATCTGAGGATAATCTAAGTCAATGAAGATGTATGCTATGTTCATGGTACAAATACCAAATGTAATTCAATTTCTACCAGAATATGAGCAGTATCTATTTTAAACACAGGCACATTTATTGTAAAATCTGTGTAGATAACAAAGCTTCCAGGCAAGGTAGCATAATCTTGACAAAGAAGAATAAATCACTGTAATACTAAACCCTATGACATAGTTACACTAATTGAGACAGTGTGGTGAACAGCCAAGCAAAGAATAGGAAAGAAAATTCATAAGAAGGCCCACAAAAGTACAACAAAGCAATTACATGCAAAAGTGAAAAAATTCAATGGAAGATAGAAAAGGAGTTTGATATGCATTTAAATATCTATTTTTTCTTTATTGTACACTCCATTAATAGGAACTTTTGAATCACAATATATATGGACTCCATTTTATTTACAATTTAAATGTGTTCTATTGTAGTAATTTTAATGAATACTATGCAAATTATAAAAGTATAAGAAAAAATAAAAGTAAACAGTGATTTTACTGTTGTATTTCTTCATCTCAACGGATTATCTTCAAAAGCAATCATACCAATTTGGTGATAGCCATGGTAAACAGATAAATTATTAAGAGGTTTTCTTTTTCTTTTTTGTATGAGTATCACATGAGATTCCATTCCTTTCCTTCAAATCACCAGCCCAAAATAATAGAAAGGATGAATCTCATTACTCTCAAGATAGTTTTTCTGTATCATTAATGGTGGAAACTTAACTGTGTTCTGGAGACACAAGAAAATGAAGAATTTGGGGCTTTCTTATATTTAAAATATGCATGATAATGTTTGCCGCACTAAGAATCGGAAAATCAAAGTGTACTTCTACAATTTTGTCTGAATTCATCTTTCCTTGCACTTCACTCTATATTTAACTGCAAAATACATATTGATTGAAAAGTGTAACTTTTTTACAATGTGCTTGTGTGTATACTTTTATACTCACTACTGCTGAAAGACAATAAAGCCTTATGGAACTAACACATTACTATAAAATGTTCATGGCTTCCCATTTCTTTACTTTTTGAAGTTTATAGAAAGAGCTTGTAGCAAACAGTCTCTAAGGCTTTTCATAAAGTCAAGGCAATGTTGTAATGTTACACATCTTCTTAGACCTATTGGCTTTCTATAGTAAGTAAATAATAGAAAAATACTTTGTAAACTATGTATCAATAAAAATTTATAATGGATAATAGTGAAGCAGGCGAAATTCTGTAAAAAGGTGCAACTCACATATGCAACCACCTTCAAAAGCTAAAGATTCAACAGTAAGACAAAAACCCGGGTAGAAATGAAAATACTATTCCAAAATTAGTAAAGAACTCCATCACCTGCATCAAACACTAGTGAAAATGCGACTTATGCCACAGTACAACTGTTTTTTCTCAGAAACCATAAAAAAATAAAATTGATCCTGTCTGTGTCACAAGTAGTGAGTGTAGTGTATTTGCAAAATATGAATATAAGCATGGTGGAATGAATGGCCTTAAGTACCTCTGAAGTGAACATAAGTGTGAAAGCGATTACTTTAGGACAGATTAATCAACCAAGAATTTGCAAGATTTGCAAAATGAGTTAACTTTTAAAGAAGGAGTTTGTGATTTACACAGAAGTTGTGGATTGGGTTGTGACATTTCCATGATGACTTCCACAAGGGCATACTGTTGGCAAGGTGCTGTTCTTGTCACAGTGGCCTGGGACACCATCAAAGCTACCAGGAAAGAGTAAAGTGAGGAGTGCTAAGCCTAATAGGAGTAGAATTTGAAAATCCTTTGTGTCATTTCTACAAATTCCATTTGTCAAAAATTTAGTCATGTGGCCAAATGATGTGTGCTCTAAATTCTCTATTCAGATAGCATCTCTATTACTAGGAAGAGGAAGAAAATATAAAGCAGTACTGGCAGCATATAACACTTTCTAAAAATGAAAACTTTCATAATTTGATTAACCAAAATCTTTCAATTATTACACTACCGAAAGCCTTGCTGATGCATAAACTTGAGTTCCACAATGCCCTTTATAGAATCTTGTTAATTTTCAAGTGCTACAAGACCCATGTTTCATTGTATTTAGCTTTAGATAATTTGTGGGATATTACTTACTGGATTTGTTGAATTATTGGACTAATAGACTGTGATGTAACCTTTTAGAATTAAGAAAATATTCTACACCCAACAACAGACATTCTAGGTTGCCTGTCATGTTTCAAATTATAGGAAATGAAAATTTCATCCCTTTTCTCCCCACCATCTTTCTGTGTTTTTGTATTGCCGTCTACAAAGGCCTCATCTATTCCCAATTTGATGGATATGCATAGTGTATGAAGCAATCTATATTTATGCTCCATGCAAAGGCCAGAAGTTGACTGAACACATCTAGATACCGCTGCCACCTAAATGCAGTTGTCCACATCATGAATACATTATCGAGGCTGCAGCATCTGCAGTGCATCCAAGCCCGACTGCTGCAGGCTCTCAGCTCGCTGCAGCAAATGGCAAATACGCACTCTGCTCTGCACCAGGGAGAAACACATCTGCTTTGTGAAAATACCATCTCCAGATTTGTGGTTACTGTAACACACACACAAAGACAAGTGTTATTTCAACAGTTATGACTGCCTACAAAAGGAAGGTAGCTTCAGGCAATTCTCTTCCTATGTAAGTAAGAAACCTTCATTATTCTACATGGTCAGTGATCTCTAATCATAGACTCAGAATGACCTTGAGTGTCAATCTAGACTGATTACAACACAACTTTTGTGACCAGAATCCACAAGGTATCTTCAAACAATATGTATATATATATACTATATATATATATAATATATATATATATACATATATACATATATAAATATACATATATATATACATATATACATATATATACATATATACATATATAAATATATATGTATATATATAATATATAATATGTATATATATATACATATATACATATATAAATATATATGTATATATATAATATGTATATATGTATATATATATCAAATAGAAGAAAAAATGTCTAGCTTATCTTATGTGGTAAAGGGCTGATATCTTCTATTACTTACATTGTTTGTGTAATAAACATTCCTATAGCTTAATAAAAATAGTTAAAAGTAGAGCTTTTAGTAGTCAGGTAAGTTTATTTATTTACTTAGTGCACAAGGCCTTTGAAATATAACATAGCAGTACAGAAAAGGTTATAGTGAAAATTCCTAGTTTACATAATCTCCTGGCCAGCTTATTTTGAAACAATATACAATTTTACTTCTATAAGTCACCAGAAACAAAACTTGCATTGATAAAATGTGATGCTGTGAAAATAGATCAGTCAGAGGAGAATGAGTACCTGAAACAAAAACACTGACAACCAAGACAGGAATATTCCCAAACAATCAGCATGGTTGGGCGACAGCAATGCCCAGGAGTACACTAAGAAAGAAGCAATAACAAATATAGAAAAAGGCGAGAAAGTTGCAAGATACGGAGGGCTATATACCCAAAGAACAAAAGTTCCTGGAGTAACAGAGAAAGCAGATCGCTGAAGAGTTAACGAAGGAAGATCTTCCAAATCTAAGGACACAATTCTCTGCCGTAACGCTACCCACCAAGGATTTAGCACCTGCCTAGGAATTTTTCATACTACTTTGCTTCAGATTGGAATATCCTCCCAGAGACTCACGTGGTCAGAGGTTGGGCAGTGACAGGATTATGAGCATGTCATACTCATCGGTGAAGTCATCCACTGATACGCTGAGTAGCAGAACATGCTGTGCTGTCGGGAAGGGGGCCCTTTGATGGCCAGAGCACGGGGCAGGAGGAGGGGAATTTGGGGAGGTGGGGGAGGGTGGTGAGGCGGAGGGAGGGGAGGGGGGCGTGACCTCGAAGGGCGTATCTTGCTCCCGGTCTCCTCTGTTCTCTTTCCGTTCCCTGGAAACCACGCCATGAGCCACTTTTCATTTGCCTTGCACTCTTGCCTTGGAGTTAGCTGACCAAGAGCTGAACCGTAAGCCAGCATAACCCTCTCATATGTGTCAGAAATGAGAAGATGACTACGACATGCAGCTAAGCAGCACAGCAGCGTTTCAGACCATTGCTCTAGGCTGGGAAGCCTACACTGAAAACTAATAGTGGAGAAGGCAAGAGCGTCGGGCTTCTTTGCCTAGTAGTTTTTCTTTCTCCAACTCTTATTTCTCTGTTTTTCTTTTCTGACAGCAGTGCTAGGTAAGAGCACTTCCGTCAGTTCTCCAGCAATGCTATTTCTAAGGCTTAGCTATTAACAGTTTTTCTAGACCCTGCAACCAGGCGCAGGGGCTGCTGGTTGGATTCCTGGGCCTGCTGTGCTGAGAGGGCAATTCAGACTGGACATGGTGGCACGCGCCTGTAATCCCAGCTCTTGGGAGGTTGTAAACAGGAGAACCACTACGAGACCCTGAACACCCTGCAGACCCTTCCTTATTCCCCCCCAAAATTTTTTGTTGTTGTTTCCGTTTGTCTTCTGCTGAAGCCAATGATGTCTCTTCTTGGTTATCTGCTCTCTTAGGACAATATCATAATGTTATAATCAAATATTAAACCTTTAAAACATATTTTCACAAGGACCACTGCCAAACTCAGCAGTTACACAACCCTGGGCCCTCTGCCGCTCAGAGTGGACCTTGTGTCTCTTCCTTCTGTGTTGCGTTATTCTATGTCGGTCCATCACCATGGGCCTCATGAGAAAAGCCTCAGATTCTCGACAGCAAAGTGGAAATGCAGCTTCCTCAGCAGGCAGTGTTTTCTGTTTGCTCTGCACACTAATTCTTACCTGCAGCCTTCCCAAATGTGTCACTTCATAGTTCTCATGTCCCTCTAAAATCTAAGAGTTATGTGCAAGTTGCTGGAGTCATCCCCAAGACCCTGCTCCTGGGTATTGAGTTGAGAGGGAGGCCCCCCTTTGTTCTAGCTTGTAGTGACAGAGTCATGCAGATGTGGTGACACTCTCTAGGGACCCACTCCTCCTTCAGCCCCCACCTTATGTAGGAGGTAGTGATCATTATGACTGGAAGAGTCAATGTCACAACTGGCTAATATACGCACCACAGGTACACAAGTGACCAGCTCCAGAATGCATGGGCTCCTGGCATCTGTGCCCAGCTTATGAGTATTAGAATAAACTAAAAGAGGAGTTTCCTTTCTAGCACCTTGGTAAACTGGCATTTGGTGTGTCTTCTTGAACTGTGTGCATTTTTCTTTAGATGGATGAGTAAGGTTTGAATTTTCTAAAGCAGATAAAAGTGTAATTAGCACAATAGTAACTTGTAAACCTGATTCTTTTTTCTCAGTTTTATTGGTAGAGGAAGACTTGGAAATGATACTTGCTGGCAACATTTTCAGATAAGATTTGTGAGGCCAGCCTGAGAATGTCACAGCCACAAATGTCCACAAGACCCAGAAAACATGCTCGTGTGAAAAAGTAGGAGTGCTCTGCATCTGTTCCTCAGTGTCCCCCAAGGGTTGGTCCAAGGCCACCGCCCTAGTCTCTACCTCCCCAACAGATACCAAAGCCCAGATGCTCACATCCTGCACAGGAACTAACACAATACTTGGGACAGCCAGTTGTACATCTTAAATCATCCTAAGACAGCATACAATACCAAATAAGACATGAAGATCTATGTTGATAGTCATTGTCCAGTTTAAAGAATAGCAATAAGAAAGAAGCCCGCACTTGGCTTATCCAGCCACAGCTGCTACATGGTACATGCTCAAGACCCCTGTAAGCAATGTTCCCCCAGTAAGCCCTATGACAGAAAGTGTGAAAGGGTGGGACACCATGGCGTCCTGTGATTCTCTGGGTGGTGCCCAGGGCACAGCAAATTTCAGTTGGGCATTTTGAAACTTTCCTAGAATGATTTCTCTGTATGTTTTTGTTCCATGCTTGTTTGAATGTATAGGTCTAGAGCCACTGTCTCTGAATCACCGGTCCAAAACCGGAGCGCTTGCTAGCAAAGTAACATTTCCCAGATGACTTTAGGATGGGCCTGAACTTCAGAAAGGCTAAGTGATTAGCACTGGAAATTTTGGTCGGCAGAACTTGGGGTTTCAGAGAGGTTTTGGAGATTGAGGTGTATAAAATAATCTTCACTGGGGCACTGGGGCAGCTTGGGACGGCCATGTTGGTGCACAGAAGCTTGCTGGGAGGGTGAGAGAGATCCCGGGAGTTCTGCAGTCCGCCCCTCCCCCAGCCCTTGACCTGTGCCTCATCATGTCCACCTGAATATCTGACACCTACATCTGGCCGCTCCTGAGTCTCACCCTTTACAGTCCTCAGGTAGTGCAGGCAAATCATTTCCCTCAAATGTGTGTGAAGTCTTCCTACAAACGATCAAACTTAAGCAGGGGCTCATGGAAAGGCCCAGTTTATAGCTGGTAGCCAAGACTTGAATGTGGCCTGGCATCTATGACTGTAGTCTGACCCAGGGCCAGTGTGGTGGGATGAAACCTTACCTTGGTGGGACCTGACGGCTATTCTAGAAATGAATGGTTGGGCAGCCAGCTGGAGGCAGAGAAGTGCCTGGTGTCAGGAAAAACTCCAATGCCAGTGCGCGCCCAGGCCCGGTGTGTGAGTGGGGCAGGCCAGGGCCCTCTGGATCCTCATTCCAGCCAACTCCCAGCCCCAGCCTGTGTAGGGGATTACGTGCCTGTCCACAGGAGCCTCACTCCAGCCAGTATCCAGGCCAAGCACGTGTGTGGGACTTTTTCCATCAGATAGGCCCGGTGTGGAACCCTGCAACAGAGCTCCCTGCAAGAGGCTAGAGGCAAGACCCACCCAGCTGAACCAGGAGTGAACATCTTGCCAGAGTGGCACAGCAGGTTCACTTCCAAGGGCTGCAGCAGGAAGAAATGGAGCACAGCAGCCAGACCCAATCCGCACCCACCTGAATGAGTTAAACGTGGCAGATCTGGACCTGGGGCTTAGGTAACAACTGCACCAAAGCTCTACACTCAAGGTCAGAAGACAGTGCTATACAAAATGACAAAGAGAAAGGGCAAAATGCATTGTCAGGTCTGAGCCTACCTAGAACAAATGCAGGAGACAATAGCATAGAAGAAATTGGAAATCACACAGCTGAAATCTCTCAAATAACAGCATCTGAAGTAAACAAAGTACTGCAAAAATGTATAGAGGAAATCAGATCAGAAATAATTTCTGAAGTAAAAAAAAAAACAAGAAATGATAAGGATAATGAAAGAAGTACTAAGTGCTTCTTATTTTATCTATTATTTATTTTATTTTATTTTTTTTCCTTTGGTGGTACCAGGGATCAAACTCAGGACCTTGTGCTTTCCGGGCAAGAATTTATTCCACTGAGCTGTGTCCCCAGCCTCTAAGTGCTTCTAAAGAAGACACTGATACAAAACAGAGGAGAATAGAAAAATGATGGAATCCTTGAATGAGTGATATAGGAAAGAAATAGAATACATGAAGCAGATTCAAAGTGATATACAGGAAATCAAAACCTCAATCACAAGCTGGAAAAATTGGTTGAATGAAGGTGAAGCTAGAGTTTCACACCTTGAAGATACCATTGCAGCTAGAGAAAAGGTAAGAAAAGATCTCTTTAAAACAATGAGGAGGCAGGAAAAATAATTCAACATCTGCAAGACAATGCAAAGATGAACATAAGACTAATAGCATTACTTATGACTCATGAATTGAAATTACCAGCTGGACAGAACTTTGAAGATGAATCAATCAGTCAATAGATGAAATCTTGGAGAGCATATTGTTGGATTTTTCTTCCTAATCCACTCTGCCAGTTCTTTTTCAATGAAAAAGAAGGAATCAATACACATGATATAAAAAAAATAGCAGAAAACTTCCCAAATATGGGGAAACAATCTGGCATTCAGGTAACTGAAGCATACAACTATAAATTACATCAATTTGAAACCACACCCAAACATATAATAATCAAGATCCCAGAAGTTTAGCACAGGAACAGTATACTAAAAGTTGCTAAAGAAAAGAAACAGATCACATTTAAAAGAAAACCCAAGAGGCTGGGGAGATGGCTCAGAAGAATAAGTGCACCTGAGTTCAAACCCCGGTTCCACCAAAAAAAATTACAGTACCCTCAAAAAGATTTATTTCTTGAGGGCTTTTATCATGGGGCCAACTCAGTAAAAAAAAGTGCTTCCTTGGCAGGTGCAAGGGCCTGAAGTCAATCCCTGGTTCCACTAAGAAAGAAAGAAAGAAAGAAAGAAAGAAAGAAAGAAAGAAAGAAAGAAAGAAAGAAAGAAAGAAAGAAAGAAAGAAAGAAAGAAGGAAGGAAGGAAGGAAGGAAGGAAGGAAGGAAGGAAGGAAGGAAGGAAGGAAGGAAGGAAGGAAGGAAGGAAGGTGTCGGGAGCCATTCCAAGATGGCGACCGCTCCTTGCTCCCCCGCCCATCGTGTCTGCCAAGATGGCGC